>CAJNIZ010031113.1:69276-103067 GCA_905231905.1 Symbiodinium pilosum
AGTTTAGACTATAGCTCAATTGAGGCTCTTGGGATGCCAAGATTTCTTGCGTCCTCCGAAGCCTTGGGACTTAGGGCTTTTGGCACTTTGGGCGTGCGGTTTGGGGCGTTCTGCAGTTTGAGGATCCAGGGTGTAACTAGACGTCCACAAAGGGAAGGAAAGGAGTCAATGAGCTGCCCATAAAATATTACTTCGAGCGACAGGTTCCCTCTTCAGTACTCATGGTCTAGGGGGGAAAGGTCACAAAGTAATTAATCCAGAAGGCATGAAGGGTGGTTCAAGGTTCAAGGTCAAGAAGCTCTGGGGCTTCTTGGGCAAAGAGGGATTCGGTTTGGGTGCAGTGAGTAAATCGGGGGGTCGGCCTTCTAGGGGTTCGTCGGGAAATCACTTAGAGGACGCAAGGCTTGAGGAGCTGAAGCTCCCAGGTGTTCTGCAGCCTGAATCGAGGCGGGAAGCTGCAATTTCAGGTAGCCAACAGTTCCAAAAGCCGCATTCCGGACAAGCCGTATCCTAGGCGGTGCCTAGGAACAGGAGGCGCATAAAAACCGTCTGGGCTCGAAACTTTTCTTTGAGAATCTGTTGAGCTCCCTGGGCCTCGCGGTATCCGAACAATCCTGGATAGAATCCCCAAAGGATGTTGAAACAAACTTCGTAGCTTCCCCAGAATAAAACTCCTCTTGCATGCATTTGGCCGCAGATGCCTTGATCCCACGAATTTCAGAAACCCACTCCCTACAAAGTCGAGTATATCCCTTTGCAATCTCTGCAGCATGTGCCCACCCCCCAAGAATGCGCGCATAATCTTGAGAACTTAAAGCACCCAAAAGCAACGAACCCCATTCCAATCCCAACTCCCCAGAACGATACGACACGTCCCTGCAAAAAAAAACATCTTTGAGGCCCTTGCGCGGGAGCAGCAGCTGGGGCAGCAGCCAGGCTGACGAAAGCCTTGCGAAAATCTCGCAAAGCGGGTGGTATCCTTTGAGGTATTAATTAATTACAAGAACCCCAAAAGTATGTAGAATAATTGTTTTTTTGTGCTAATTTTACCTCTTTTGGGGTCCAAGTAGGAATAATGGAGAATCAAAATGGCATGAAGGCGGAGATTCTACAGTGGTGTCATAAGGACCCCTGGCATACGCAAGGAGGATATGGAGGAGATTGAAGAGATCACATCCCAAAGGAGGTATCAGTCGTAGACTTGGAGAGGCTGATAAGGGTTCACTTCCAGCTCCAAAACTGAATAGGGTTTAGGGTTTAGGATTTAGGGTTTAGGGCTACGGGCTAAATTTAGGTTTGGCGGGGACCCATAGGGGACTATATAGGGTTTTTTGGGGGGGGACCTACTAAGGGACATACTACAAATTTAGTCCGGCTCACATGGAGTCTCGAAAGGCTGTACAGGGCGCAAATCAAGGGTTGAGAAATTTTGGTGGCTCGGCTAGAACTCATAGAGCTTTCAGGGCTGCACAAAGAACTTGTGGGGCTACATTCCGCTAGATTTACGCTGGACGGTTGTTGAGGGGCACTTGAAACACACGACTATTTGTGATTTTTGTGCATACTGCCTCATCCTCTGACATCCCTCTTCTTTGCATCTCGGACCCTGATCTCAGAAGGCAGCACATAGCTTTGACATGAGAAATAGCTCCTCAGGATTGCTAAAGTTGTATTGTTGGCTTCGGGCTTTGGGGTTCCCTGACTGTCCTGGGCACCCCGTAGATTCGGAAGCTTTCGCTTCGCATGGGGATGAATTTCAGCGGAAAAGAGAAGTCCTTCTCAGGACCCCCCTTAACTGTTCCATGGATCTGACATTTGCCGGCACGGTAGACCAAACCTTACACTTCTGAGGCTAGAGCCGAGCATAAACAGATCTAATGATGTCTGCTAACGTACCGTTCAGTGTCCCCTAAACCCTAAACCCTAAATCCTGAACCCTAAATCCTGAACTCTAAATCCTAAACCCTAGACCCTAAACGCTAATTCAGTGTCCCCTTGGGGAAGGTCTGGAACCTTGGATCACCGTCCCATCCCCCGCAAGTATGCCTGACGTGTCTCCTGAATCACAGGCCTCTCAGAAGTTGATCCACCTCATGTCTAATCAGGGTATATACTAAGGTTATATTGGGGTAATGGAAAAGGAAATGGAAACTTCAATAATGGGTTATATAGGGATTATAGGATATACAATGTAGACCCATAATTAACAAACCCCCTCCTTTTAAGGGCCCTAATATTAGGATCCCTACTATAATTCCCATTTAGGGGAGGGGGTTTATTAATTAGGGGTCTACATTATCCCAATTCATGCCCTCGACGCTAAGACCTAGTTTATGAAAATCCCAAACCACCACCTCATCCTGCTTATCGCCGCACAGGAGGTCCTGAATCGAAGCGAGAAAGTTCAGGGCCTGAGGCCTGCAAAATAACAGTCAAGCAACATCCTGTTCAGTTTGTTTGACATGACCGCATAAAACTGGCATTCTTAAAGTCAGGCCTCTTTTGTGGCCACCTTACTTCAAGGATTCCCTGAAAGGAGCCCACCATTTTGACACATAGCTTCCACAAAAATAGGATCTATATCCGTATCATACCGTTCACCTCAGATCTCAGTAAAACAAAAGTAGATGAGCAGAGCTCGCTTTCTCGGGTCTCCCCAACAAGGCAAGATGTGCCGGGTACCAACTTAGGGAGCGCTCTACTTTGGCTGGATCCTGCCAAAAAGGGGCCCATGAGACTTGCACAAACCTCCATGAAGCCCTCGACTCTCGACCCTACACTCCCTTGAGACAACTTCTCCTCCTTGGCGCTCATAGGCTGGCACGACGCCAGGCAGTAGCGCGAGTAGTCCACCTTTCATAGCTTCGCGCTTCGGGATTTTAGGTTTCAAGGACGTAAGGAGAAGGGGTTGTCGGCTTAGCTTAGTGATCGAACAGATTTTCAAGTTTATAGGGTTCTGTTCGGGATGAAGGCAACGGTGGCCTGAAAAGCCATCTAGAAATCCAAATGTCTTCTAATTGTACTAGAAGGCCATGGAGCTCTTGGTCCCCTGACACCATTAACTGGAAAATCTAACAGTCGCCAAGTCCAGGCTGAGAGGCCTAAGTCTGGACCTCTCCTTCGGGAACCTGCAAGTCCAAGTCCTGAACGAACGTGAAACAAGCTACAGTTCAAGGAACAGTGATCTTTGTGGGGCCCTTTGGGGCCTTTTGATATATATATATGTGTATATATTTATATATATATATATATGCGATCATACTATATATCCCCTACAACCCCCTTTGGCAGGGTACGTCAATCCCTATAATTCCTATATAAACTCCCATAATCCCTGTAGTTTCCATTTTCTTTTCCATTATCCCTATATCAATCCTATACCCTAAACCACTTCAGTCAGCCAAGCAATTCCATGCCTCGTCGCTGCGCGCAGCAAAAGCCGCCGCATCTGCTGCGCAGAGCACCCCGCAGTCGTCGGATGCTGGCGGCAGGAACTTAAATTAAGAGATATTCTAATGGGTATATGTTGGGTATATAAGGTTTAGGGTTTCGGGGTACCATAATGGGTATATGTGATAAATAATGGGGTTTCCCCAAGATAGTAACTTAAATTAGGAATCGGCCAGGGCCAGGGCAGTCTGGGGGGGGGTCTAACCCCTTTCGAACTGAAAAATAAGCACCCCCACACCCTCCAACATTGATTCTGCAGTTTCACAGCCGGATGGGCCTTAAAGGCTGAACCCACCCCTATATAACCCTATATACATATATATTATATGTATATATATATATTATTTATATTTATGTATTTATCCATTTATTCGTAGGGGTTATATATGTATATATAACCCCTATGGAATAGTTTCCACTTGCTTTTCCATAATCCCAAATATATCCCCAATATAAGGCCCTTTTGCGAAACCACCTCAAGCTTTGTTTCCCAGATGACCTCGGGGCACGCAGCTCAGCAAGGAAAGATGTGGCGCCGCCGACTTGGGGCGCGCCGCCTGAAGGCTGGGATTTAGGTGTGCAAGTTCCGGATTTAAGGTCTTCCTTTTCAGCGGATGTATGATTGGATGGCGTTGATCTAGATTTACGGTTCGAGACTTTAGGATGAGACATAGATCGTTTTGCACTCTGAGCTTTTGCAGGCCGTTAGGTTCAGTGCTTTGTAGGGATAGTCTGGACCTGATAACTTTTGTTGATGGGGTGTGCTCAAGTCCCAAAGTCAAAGCTCCAAACCCACCACCAAGAAACACGATTGCCTAAATTTCTCTTCCCCCCAAAGGCAGGAAGCTGATTTTAGGGACTCGCAGTAAATAAGAATCGTTTCAGGACTTCCCAGACTTTAGAGTTGAGGCCCTAGACTCCCCTGGATCCCCATCCCGCAGCCTCGCAGCAGGCGCAGGTACAGGATGCCTGTACTGGGCGGCTGGCATTGAGACCCTGGCAGCCAGAGCATCTTACAGCTTGAACTAATATGGGGATAATGGAAGAGAAAATGGAAACTACTATAGTATAATGGGGTATATATGGATTAGGGTTATATGGGGGTTTCCCAAAATTAGGGGTACCTGGTATAATGGAGAATCAAATGGGAAAGAAAATGGAAAATGAAATGGAAACTGGGATTATATAGGGGATTATGGGGATTAGGGTTTCCCATAATTAGGAGTACCATTTTGGGGGTTCCTAGAACAAGGACTATAGTATGTGGGGGTCTATATTGGGGTCCCGTTATTTTCGCCTACCATATAGGGGCGGCTTTGAAAGATTAGGCCCTTTTGTGGTGTCTGTTGTTGAACGTTTTTGAAGAGGAACCTATGTTTGTTAAATATCCGGTGGTAGATGCCACGATGTGGGCCTACTTGATGGCTGGGCGATTGAGGTGCCGGATTGTTGGTTGATGTCGGGGGTTTCAAGCTTTTAGTCTGGACCTTCATGTTACACGCTCGTCTGGGGCGTAAGAATACATCTTCGGGTTTTGGGCTTCAGCTGGAACAGTTGCATCGAGGTTTCTGGGACCTGAAGCTGCCCAAATTAAGAAATATTCATGTGTGGGGGCCTGTGGAACCAACATGGCAACAAAACGCTTTGGGGATTGCGAACGAAGCCCGTCTGAAAAAAACTTGCGGAGCAACAGATTGGAAGCATTGCCACATGGCCTACCCCTCGCTTTTCATGAACATAATTCTCGTCGTGGCTTGCAATACTGCACAGAATGTTTACTCGACCTGTTGCTCCTGACCAGCTTCGGCTACAGCTCATGGACTCACATGCTCTGCCAGTCGCTGATTCTCGTGGCATCGCAGCAAAACATCAGTGTAGAAGCGCTGCGGGATCAGAGATATCCGAAGCCTTCGAAAAGCTAATCTTGAATCCTACAACGCTGCTACAAGGTGCTTGACAAGGTCCCCTACCTAAACCTTTAACCCAGAACCACGTCCACCCAAGCCCCACGCTGACTTGGCCCGGAGTGAGGCACTTGCTGTTGCCAGGAAAGGCAGGGCAAACACTCCTGGAAGACAACCCAGCCAGGGAGGATTTGTGGTTAGGGCTTGGGGCGGAAGCTTTTAAGATTATCAAGCCCAAACTCCCAGAATCGTTCATCTCCAAGCCTCTGCCTCGTGGGCCCTAGATGGTCCAGCAGAAAACCCTGCATGCTTCCCTTTCGGAGCCCTGGCACCCCAGCCTGAAGCAGGAAGCCTACACATCCTGATCTGGGCTCTTTTCATGAAGCTTAGACACAAGTTACCAATCTAGGAAAACTGCATCTTTTACTATACCTCCAGATGATTCTGCAACAATCATTTGCCTTCCTAAACAGCCGCTCCACAATGGAAGCCTTCCCTGCGTCCGTTGCAAAGCTTCCGAAGCCCGGTACACCCCGCGCAATCCTTACGTACTTCCCTGTCAAAGACCTGAAACCCGTTGCGCACACAGCCTGCAACCAGAAACGTAATTCCACAACTTCAAAGCCTTCAGCCCAATCGGGAGCGCGAACAACTGCTCGCTGCAGCCCTTTGGCGCGCGATAACGGGGAAAACCCCTTTCCAAGAAAGATGCTTAAAAAAACTGGCTGTAAAGGCGCGGCGGCGCGCAGGCACTACCGCTGCGTGCGACGAGCGTGCCGAAAGCAGGCAGGCAAGGCGAGGCGCTAACCTAAGGCGAACCCCAAAACTTAAAGAGAGAAACAAGCACAAAAAAATCAGAGACCCAAACTCGAAATCCTAAACTCAGATCCCCGCAAACCGCTTGAACCCTCTAAGTTGTACATTTCCCCTCCTGCCAGAGCGAACTTCATTGCTTCCCCTGGCCCCACGTCGCCGCAGGGCGGGCGAAGTGGGCCCAACAGATGGGGCACTTGAGCCCACCGGAATCAGGCTTTGAGTTTGGGGTTTGGGGGTCTAAAGCTTAAGGTGAATTGTGGCATGCGGATGGGCATCTGAGTGATGCACAGGGATTACCTGGTCGAAACGGACAGACTATATGGATATGGTCATGGGAAAATCAGAGTCACCCAGGCCTGGAAGAGAACTTCTCAAAGTTGAGCATTTCCCAGGTGGTGCGGTTCAAGGAGTAGGGTCTAGAACCTGTCTAGTGAAGGCGCTGCATAATGCCGGGAGTGACGTCTTCAGGTCCAAGCTTGAAACCTGCCTGCCTCAACTCTCCTACATCCAAAGCCCTACTCCCTTAACCCACACCCAACCTCAACTTTAAGCCGTAAAGAAACTCAAACCCTGAACCCGCAAACCCGACGTTTTTCCTTTAACGCTTCGCCGCTGTCATGGCCTCACTTGATGCAGGGCTCCGTGCCTGCGTCAGAACGGCCGTAACATTGCTGATCCAAACTGTCTTTGCACCTTTTCTTGTTGATTTCGGCCACTCCCTCCATGAATTTTAGGGCCAACAGTTGCCATAGGGGGTACTGTGCAAAATTCAGGAGTTCTGATCAGCATCTGCTGTGTCGCAGGGTCTGTGTGCTTACAGCCAACGGAACATCGCGGAGCTGATGTGGGCTTAACGGCTTTAGAGGGGATATAAACGAGTATATAAGGATATTGAAGCCCAATAATGGAATCAAATGGAAAAAGACGATGGACAATGAAAAGGAAACTGGGATTATAATTACAAGGCTTGGGATGTAAGGCACTGAGAGTTCAGGGAGTTAGGCGTCACTGGGTTTGATTCAAGAAGCCTGGCATAAACTTCTCCAGTCAACGCGAGGGGGCAGAAAGCAAAAACCTCGTAAGTGTAGCCTAGCAGGAAGGAAACCTTTTAGAGATCCGCACTCAGGCTGGTCAGAATTTCGAAGCTGAAGCCGCACGACTATATCTTGGCATGCGACGGCGTTGAGGCTCAACTACTGCTCAAAATTGAATTCCCGCATGGCCTTAGTATACTTGAGTATCAGACTTCCAAAGGTACCTTCTAGGGTCATGCGGGATTTTTAACATCCACGCACAGTTTCCATGTCATTCTCAATGCTCTGTTTCACGATTCTCCATTCCTTGGGCACAGTGTCCCTATGTGATCCCTTCATAACCTCGCTAAAACCCCGATGTAAGCTGTTGTCAAAGTTACGGTCCCATTTTGGGTACGCTAAACATTCAGGGCCATAATATCATAGGGTTGCAAAATTGGACACGAGCTTTGACAATACATAACTTGTTTTGTTCGTTCGGGATTTAGGGACTACGAGTGTAGGATTTTCAACCGGTTAGCAGCATATGCATGGATTTCACGGATATGAATCCTTCATGCCTTCCTGATGAGAGGGTAAGCCTAGTCCAAGTTGACGATCTGACTAGCCCAAAACCCTGAAGGAACAATCCGATTCAGTAGTACAGAGACATGCAGAAATCTTGAAAAGGACTCAGAACCTGAAACTAGACGGCAAACATACATGTCATTAAAAGCTGGGGATCCTAAACACTAAACCTTCTGCATTCCAGCTGCCCTCAGACTCCTCGGATGTCGAAAGCTCTGCACTCCAGTCCGGCTCACACAGCTGCAGGTCCATGGTAGGGTGGGCTTTCAGGTACGCATCTTACGAAACACAGGCGAAATCTATAGTGGCATAATTGCAAAACGAGCCTGTGGGGCATTTCCTGATGAGAGCATGGCTTTTCCTTACTAGGCAGGCCGAGGGATGAAAGAGTATTTGTGAACCAAAGAAATCATTGTCGATGTTCAACAAGAGCCTACATTACGTGGAGGTTCATGGACTTGGTTGCTACATATGACTTCGGTCATCATTAAACTTGTAACTGGGCAACCTAGACAGGGCAGGTGGGGGCCATACGTCAGGTTAAAACCTCGATAAGAATAGTTACGAAGCCCAGAATATCTACTCAGGATCTGGGATCAAATGACTAAAGTCGAGTGCGGGCTGTAAAATTTGCACGTCTTTTGGTAGGAAGATGAACGTTTGAGTCCGTGCTGCTTATGATGTGAACTGTATGGCTTGGCCAACAGTTCGCGTGCAATTCAATTCCTTGGTGCGCGCTGCCATCTGGGAGGCCAGCACGTTTCTGTAAAGAATAAATCTCTGACGTTCTATGCACATGCTCACCTGTGACTCGATGTCAACACGTACAGCTTCAGGGATTACCTGGTCTTTTCGGTTTGGACTCAAACAGCAGGTGGCAACGCAAGTGTCAGTACTCAAGGCAGCGACACAAAGACTAATTACACATGATCAGGAAACACCCGGATCCCAGTAGTGTAACTCTGGTTACAAGTGCAGAGCCATCAAACATTGATCACCCCCAAGGCGGCTCAGCGCTTGGAGCTTCAGCAGACCCAACTACGAGTGGACCCAACTAACTATGCAGGCCACTGAATTGGGGCCCTCTGCATTTTTAAACCCCCTAGCAGCAAAGAACCACTTCTTATAAGTCAGTACTTTGAGCGACGACATCTGCCAGCTTTCTTACACTCGAACTTGTACTCTGCGAATTCGTGTTGTCAGCCAACATACATCTGAAGAATGTGTTCGTCTTTGGAAGCAAGTGATTCATGAACACTTCTCCGTGCTCGGCAGCCGCCTGAGCCCTAAACCTTAGATCATAAACTTTAATCAGAGAAACTGGGCAAGCTGCAAAGTTTTTCATGAAGCCAAGGAAGCTGCCGGAGAGATACTTTAAGATTCCGGATTCTGGTACTGCCCTTTGACAGCCTCCCACATTGCTATGGCGCGCACATCTTTAAGTCATGGAGATCAATCAGCAATGAGGGCCGGCTCTGTGATCTCTCTATAGAGTTCAGGCCAAGCAAGTCGGGTTTTCAACAAAAATGGATGTTTTGGGCGCCCGTATCATCAGGATCAAACCTGAACTAATTTCGCGAGCAGGCCCACATCTCATATGGAGGGCTTCTGCTGGCAAGCATACGGGGCCTAGGCTGATCCCATGCTTATCCAATCTGTCGTTGCCCACGACTTCTCTAAGGGCAATCTGAATGTGTCCAGGTGGGCCTTGCTTGCAAGCTTTGGATGGCAATGCCGAACACTAAACAATAACCTTTCCCAAGCCCTGTATCCTGATCGCCAATGGAGCATGACAGCTTCTACAAGCTGGCGAGATAGAATCTTAGAATCTCATTTCTGGTGGGTTCCCCATGTTGGCAAATCTTGGTACAAAGGACGTTACGCACGGACACCGGCCCTCATGCTTGCCAAGAACTCTCTGTGGCTTTGGCGAGAAAAAGCGGAAAACGTGTGAAGCTGTCCAGAAGCTCTCCAAATCCAAGGCTTACACTTCACCTGTGGCTTTCTGGGGCTCCTTTGTAACATGCATGCCAATGTTAATTAAAAGGAAACACTTCTTGTCTGGCAAACGTCTGGCAAACTGGTCAGCCAGTCAACCTGTTTGGCTTCTCTGTCAGAGCTACTTAGACATCCTCTTTCATACCTCAAGCTTCTTTAACCTGATTGAGAGGAATCATCGACAGGGAGGGCATGTTCTTGATGAATTTTGGTGGTTATCAAAACTTACTACCTGTAGCTCCATGACTAACTCAAAAAAAACCATAGCTATGCAGGAAAAGCAAGGACACTTCCGAGAAGAAGCTCACTGATGCAACAGTCCATCCTGAGCCATTTTGTTTGGGAGTTGCTCAAAACCAGGGTCCTCCTATGGAACCTGAACCCCAAAAAGGTGGTGGCCTCGGGGAGGGAGCTCACATGTTTGAGGACTTTCCGAGTTGATCTCGAGATCTACGCCCTAACAACTAGAGGCTAGTCCAACTCTATCAGGCATGCTTAAGGACATGTGTGCCTTACTCCCCGTCTCTTGCATCGGGACTTCGAGGGGATTTCTGAAGGCCGCATGCTGCTTGTTCTGCTTGTTAAGCCACTACGCATATTGGGAATTTGGGCAGGATTCTACACAGTTCATGAGGGGAGAATGCTGGTAATTATGCAGACTTCTGCAGGAACATTCTTGCATTGCCTCGGCCAGGCAGCGCTAATGCAGCTCTTCCCTCAGCCCTCGCCTTTGATGCGTCAGGGGCAACCTGCAACGAACCCTGATCCAAGCGCCTCCAACCCACCCCACCGCTATAACAATACAACGCGCCAAAATCACTCGCACTCGGAAAACCGACCTAATGTCGGATCGGGATCCACGGGATCGTCCCCTCCCCGAAACTAACACGGAAGGCAATTGAAGGAGGACTGCTGTTGGGTTTTGCATGCTGGCTTGGGGGATGGTATATCAGGTGCTTTATTTGGCAATACTTTGAAACTGGATAACTCAACAGAGAACAGACCGGGCGTTATCCTCATGTACCGTGATGATCCCTAAATAATCTTCATCCCTGTATAATACCTCTATGAGACCTGAACACTGAGCCCTGAAACGCTGGCTGTAGAAACCGCATGAGCTGCATAAACCTGGTACCCAACCGATTCCCAGCCTGTCAGGGTGATGCCGGCCTTTCATCCCTTGGGAGAGATGCAGTGGAGGGACTGTACGGCTAAGGGTTGGGGGCTACAGCATGGATGGATGGGGGCTGACCTTCCGGCATTGAAACCTAGCAACCTAATACCCACGGTCATAAGAACTAAAGGTCCACACTCATCCGTGTCATGCCCAAACTTCTTGTAGTCCGTGCCCTCCTGCTCTGGTCCTAATTAAACCAACATCCCGAAGCACAAGCCTTGGTGCATGCTTGGCCCCCTTCCGCCTAACAAGCCTTCCCAGAACCCTGACAAAGGGCTTGCTTTGGTTTCTTGCCTAAGCCAACACGAAAACACGCAGAGGTGCTTACGCATTCAGAGCATGAGTATACCAAACATTTCTAAGACAGTTGAAGCGAACCGTAACAAGGGAATGACAGCAGTTAAAGAAAAATGGATAGGGAGAGAGGGTGAGTACGTGAAAGAAAATCAGGATATGTTATCATGAGATTCAAAATGAGATAGCCGCGACCCCCGTGAGCCAAAGCCCCCAAGACTCAAACTCTCTCGAGCACCCCACAACCAAGACTCTCTCACTTACTTACCAAACTTTTGTGCCAGGCCGCAGCAGTGCGGGTGGATCGATGGTGATCGACTCTGTGGGGTCTCGAAGCGTCCTGGTAAAAGCGGTTGGGGTTTGGGAACTTTGATAGATTTAGTTGTCGGATGTCTTTTTGTGGTGTGGGGGGTTCAGAGGCCAGAGTACAGGGGTTAGGGTTCAGGGTCTGGAGGGCTAAGTGGTGAGGCACTTTGGGGGAATTCAGGGTAAGAAAATGAAAAGATTACACTGTATAAAATGATGCACCCATGCCCCGTACAAATCTGTTCAGCCTATGTCTAACTAGCAAAGATCGCAAGCAACACCACAAGCCGTGTCCCGATCGTGCCGGTCGTAGGCTGCCGCTTGCCAGGGCTATCCCTGATTGCTTTTGCAGAAAAGTTCACTAGGGGAAACTGTTTAGGGCATTTGCTTCAGGATTTGGGCAAGTTAGAGTCTGGTTTCTGAGGCCGAGGGGTTGGGATCCAGGCTGTACGGGTGTATCAGATATGGGTTCAGCAGAAGACTTGGGATGCAATCCGACGTCTCCCTGCTAAGTCTATAATTGCAAGCTCAAACCAGCTTAAGGGAGCGTATCCGCAGTACTACCCCCTTTTCAACTTTAGAAACTGCCCAGACCTCTACAAGCATCTCTCTCAAGTTCAGTTTCATAGGAACAGCCTTCTCGAAGTGCAATGGCGTTAAGGCTTCCAGGAGGTAGGGTAGATGAATGCTTGCACCTACTGACCAGCCCCAAGTAAACCAGAAAAAAACCAAACTTCAACGGCTGAGGATTGAAGATCTGGGGTTCAGGTTTAGAGTGCTTGTTCCACGTGGTCCAAGGACGCTGTGATCCTATTGCAGCTCAAACGCCTTACCCGAAACCTGCCGTCACTGAAACCATTATCCCCTTTGCCCATCTTAACCCTAAAGACTAAATCTTAAACTACAACCACTGGACCCCAGCCCGAAGCCCTGAATCGCAGGTATCCGAACTCAACATCAATCACCCCCAACCCCTGATCGAAAACTTTACAACACAAATTTCAACCACACACCTTTCCGAGGCCATAGCGCAACAGACAGATTGCTCTTCGACCGCATGCCCCTCCGAAAGCAGCTGCTACAGAGCTTCGTGCAATCGAAGGAATATGTACGTAGGGTTTCGCAGGGGCTGGAAATGATCTCGTACGGAAATAATTCCCAAGCTTTAAGGTAGTTAGGGTCATGCAAGGCTTTTAGTATCCACCCTACCGTATGGTCAGGGTCGGGAAAAGGGTCGGACAACATCGTTTCAATCCAATACGGGAATCGCCTACTAGGCTGATTGCCCTGGCTGAGAAAATACGCGCTGATCCAAAGACAACCGAACGCTAAATTTCAGACCTAGTTGCGCTAAATGCATCATGTGTCATCTGAAATTGAGCGCCGCTCAAGGTTTCTAATGGCAGTTGGAAGCGACCTGCAGGACGCTACACAGTCCGAAGTGCCTTGCTAATGCCTTGGGGATTATGGTAATATGGTATAATAAGGTGATGCAGGAATTCTTGGGATCAACACTAGAAAACGCCGGCTGCAACAGCAAGCTTACCATCGTCCCCATGATGTGTTGAAATCGTAGTCAGGAACAGCCCTTTGCTGATCAAATAAATTCTCTAGCCCCCCCCCCACCCCCGCAAACAAGAGGCCTGACTGGATCATGAGGCCCTGACCCAGGCCCTTGTAGACCTTGGAGCAAGCAAGAGAATCTGGGGCCCCTTTGATGGCAGACTGCGGACTGTATGGCCTAAAGCATACGGATGCTATTTAAATCTAGTGCCGATGTCCCAGCTTCAGGGTATCCTTGCGCCCGCCCTCGCAACGTCTTACGAGGGTGGAAAATGTACACGCATTTCAACATAATGTACATATATGCGCTGTCAAAATGTGTGAGGAAGTACTGTTGCGTGCACCCGCTCCAGCACAAGCTCGCGCACGCAAGTGGCTTTCACACTCTAATGCCGCCATTACTCTCCCTGCAATAGACAGGGTTCTAGATTCCAGAACAGCATCCACATGAGCCACTGTCTAAACTCCGAGTATCCCCCTTAAATCCCCCTATAATAGTCCCCTATATAATCCCCCATAGAACCCCCTTTAAGGAGTTTAGGCTATGGCTCACATGAGCTTAGAGTTGGTGAATTGGAGGTTCTACAAACAACACGCTACTCCGGAGCCTGCAGATTAGGAATACAGAAAGCACGCAGGGAATCACATCAAGTCAAACCGGCCAGTCCTGGCCCCTAGGGTTTCAAAGTGTGGACCGGATAGGAAGGGTTCAGGCTTCAGGGCTCAGGGATTATGGAAAAGAAAATGGAAACTAATATAGTATATTAGGCTTCAGGGCTCAGGACTTACGGGGTCAGAACTTGGAGCTTAAGGTTGCAGCTTCATGCAGGGAATCCACAAGTTGGAATCCAAGGCTCTGTACTGCCGACCCGCATGTTTAACCCCAAGCAGTTCAGCCTTAAATCTCAGCTCTCCCCAGACAGGAGATGTCGCTAAACTGGATGCCCTTGGGAGCGGTGGTGACATGCAGGGATAATAATGACTTTGTCGGGTTCCCCTGCAGGGTTTTAAAGAGATCATACTGAGAAATTCCCAAACAAGCACCCTGCAGACTGCTTTTGTCTATGGATTGGGGTGTTGAGTTTGAGGCAGGTAAGTGACCAAACACTACCCTTTTCAGGTTCTTGATGCAACTCCCCATCCTTGGGCATCGTGCTTAACGGCTGGTTGCCGCCTTCAAGGGCCGGCTGCGGGCCCGATTGCTGACGCGACATGCCTCCCGAGACTGTGAACTCTTGAGGCTTAGCTCGTTAGAGCTGCAAGGTCTCTATAATTCGGACTTTCCTGTGGAAGGCTTTCAGAGTTTTCTATCTGGGCGGGATACACACTTACAGTGCTTACAGAAATGACACCTATGTATATTGAGTAATCGAAGGTAGGAGATATTCCAGTAAGTGTAAGATAATGCAGAAGCTTGAGAAATTTGAAGAGAATTATAATACATGTAATGTTTGTGGCGAGAGATGTAAAAAAATGTCGTCAAACACATAAACAACAAATAGCAGAACAAAAGAAAGAATACAGAGCACAAAACCACGCAAAAAGTTAAAGAGTGGAGACAGAACCACTTGAACAGAATCAAAGACGAGGTAGTGGCATGTCCTGTATGTAATTACGACATAAAGAAAATACAAGCAAGCCCAGCACCAAAAGTCGCAAACACATCAGAATTATATTCAGAAGCTAACAGGTCCAGATTTTGAGTAGGATGTTCCCAGACCAGACAAGATCAGAGAAACAAACGGCAAAGAACATTATTGCTATAACACTTGAAGTTCTAGCTACTCGCCTCAGATGTGGTCAAGACATTTTAACAAACCGCCACGTTTGAAACCAATATCAACATAGTTATAATGTAAGTAAACCATATTGTAATACATAAGCAGCTATTTATTTGTAATTACATTAGAGTTACGACCCTTGACCCTAAACCCTGAACCAAATTCTATTAGGAACCCCTCGCCGTTTTGCGCTATGGCACTTGGATAGATACGGGTATTGGGGCTCTAGAGTGTGAATAGGAATGTTTCATACATGGTATTGTCAGGTTGGGGGATGGGGGCGCCATATACCTAAAACGGGAATGCCCTAAGCTAACTAATTCACCACCTCCACAAAACATAGCAGCAGGGTTGAGCGTTTGCACGTGGATCTTTGATGCCTCAATGCCCAACCACTACACCCTCCTGACAGAGAATGAGGATCCACAGACTACAATCTATTTGCCTCAACACCATATCCTATAACCCACGGTGAACCAAGAGAGACTAATCACCAAACAGACAACGCTGAGCTCTGCGCTTTTGGACATATTCCTCGACGCGGTTTAGGCGCTCACGTTTAGGGTCTACTATAGGGTTGGGGCTTGCGGTACATATAGACTGTCGCAGTTTTGGGATTTGGGGTTTGAAGTTCTAGGGTCTGAAATACGCGCCTACGCTTATAGGGGGGTAGGGTTGCGGAGGCAGGAACACAGCATACTTGCAAGTATCATAAACATAAAGGCACAGTGAGATCTGGCAATGCCTGATTTGAAGACCCTTCGAAGAGAGATGCCAACTCTTGCGAACCTGACCATCGGCTTATACATTAGCAACGGCTCATTCCTGTATTGGGAAATTGTTTGTGTTGAAGGTACAGGATCGAACCCATAGGCGCATAGGCCTTCCACAGTCTTTGAGGCGTTCATGGTGTAGGCCCAGGTAATGAAGCGGCCGGAGCTTCCCTTTATTAAAGCTTGTCTGACGGCATCGCACCCCCAACGCTGTACCCTGGCCCGCTTAGTGCCTTCACGCTCTGGTTGCCATTGAACCTTCAAGCCCTCTTCCTCTCCCCCAGAAAACATGGAACCCCGCAAGCGTCCCACAAAAAGATGATATTGAACTGAGCCTCATCGTAAACCGCCCAAACAACACGTAGACTGGTCATGTCAAGCCCTGAAGCCCTCTGGGCAGCTGACTTCAACGCAGACACGGAGCGCGACATCGGCGGAGTGCCATCTTGGGCCGGAGAAGGTTCGGGCTTAGGATTCAGGACAGGATGATGCAGGGATTTTTACGGGGACCTTCCAGTGAACACGGGTAGTCTTATACTGACCATGGGCAAGGGAGCAATTGTCAAGCATGTTTAGACGATTACGCTTGTGTCAAGGTATTTTCTGGAAAGGTACACCATCAAAACAGAGCAGGGGTTCTATGGAATGCTCAATACTTGGATCGTATCTATGGTATGAATTATTATCTTTTGGTGTATATATTAAACCCCCCCATCTGCAATAACTACCACATCCCATCTGAAAGTGATCTCTGCGCGCCAGTGCCAAACTCAAGCATGCACCCCTAACTTTCATCTCCAGCCCCAACACTTCTAGGCCCCTAGGCGAAAAATATTGTATTCTTATTCTAGATTCTAGAACCCAGTACTATTGTGGAAGACGAAAACCTTTTGAAATGGGGGTTTCCCAAAATTAGGAGTCGCTATAATAAGGACTATATAGTATATTGGGGTCCATATTGGGTTCCCCTACTTAAGGAAAAGTACCAAATCTGCGTGGCCAAGGACGCTGCCTCCATTGGACAATGCCGCCAAGGAGTTCTTCGACTGCGCGGATTTCAAGCCTGAGGATTGTCAGCGACCCAACCCTTATAGAATTGTGTTTTATACCGTATAACCCCGCATAATCCCTAGATGTCTCTATGTATCCCCTATATCCCCTCTAAAGGGGCCCCGTCATGTGATAGTTATAGGGTCCTTATTGTAGGGCTTGACTTCGAAAATTGACCCATGGCCTGGGGGTCCAGGATTAGAAGTCAGGAGTTCGAGGTTCTTTAAATTCTTAAACTGGAGATTTACAAGAGTTTATAATAGGGGTATATATGGGGATATATAGGGTTATGCAAGGATATAAATAGAAGTAAAGGTGCATCTTTCTAAAGGTACATCAAATACGCATCCGATGATTCCAAGTACCTATGCCTTTGCAGGCGATACTCCATTCCAAAGTGTGGCTTCCGTTTAGGTATTTGACGTACTGGTGCTTCGTAGGGCATATACTAACCCCCAGTAAGGTTTAGGCATTGAGGGCAAGGTGCATCTCATGTAGATACTTCTGTCCGTTGAGCCTGGCTGGCGCTGTTTTCATCTCCATGGGGCTTTGGTAGAAACTGACCTTGGTTCTATGAGAACCCTATACCGTGCGAAAGATCTGCAAACTTTTCTCAATTATGTTGGATCTACAAGCCTAATGCTCCGGGCTTTGTACAGCTTCTGCGATTATAGTTGGGCACTGAACCTTAAATCCTAAGTCCGAGCCCTGAATGTGCTTCCCTCTTCTAGATTCCCGTACTTCTTCATAAGGGATGTCTCACAAAAGAGGGGACACTCCCAAGTCGTCCAGACAGACCTCACACAGGGCTATCAGCTCAGGCCACCACGTGAGGCAGTGCGGGACAGAGGCTTCGAGCCATTCCCAGTGCCTTTGGGAAGACACTTTCTCGAAGTGTGACCCCAACATACCACCAAGATACGATTATCCTTATTCGCGCCTATTTTGTGCAAACAAACACTTCCCGAGGAGGAAGCCATTTGATTCCACAGTAATCACCCTTTTTTGAACAATGGTCTTCCAGGATTTTAGCCCTCCGGGCTTCCGGATGTGTCGTTCAATATTCACGGGGTTTACTGACTGACAGTGGGAAGAGATTAAAACTTCTCTTGATTTCAGTGGTTTATGCGTTCGTCGATTAGTGTTAGTGATGGCATGATAGCCAAAATCTTCGCAATTGTGGTAGCCGTGCCCTTGAAAGTGACACAGGCCGACTATTCCCCAATTGCCAAATTGCAAAGCACTGTGAAGCTTCCTGTTGTTGAGCAAGTCCTACCCTTTGAGCATCAAGTTGAAACGGATTAGGATGCAGGCTTGCTTGGAAACCGGTGCGGCCAGGAGGATCAACGCCATAAGCTTTCAAATCCACGAAAATGCACCCTTGGCCCCCAGAATCCACACATCCCCGCCATCCATCCGAAACCCATCTTGGGGATTGCCCAGAAGGTGTGCATTCTCGCGCGCCGGTATGCATTCGTCCATACTACAGTTAGCTGGCGAATACTTGGAGGGTCAGGGGAACTTGATAAGTAGGTTAAAGTCCCCCTGACATGCGGGGCACAGTGACTCCACAAGGAATTTCTAGCATGGGTACGAGTGACTGCGGCTGCAAAGGCAAGGGTGACCGCAAACACGCTTCCAGCCCCGCAGGTCCTATCTCCAAAACTTGAACCTGCCTCTTGTAAGTAGATCCCAGAAAGAATTCCAGAATGATCCGAAGGATACCGCCTGAACGTACTGAGGCCAGCCCGTGGCAACCTGCTTCCTGGCAAGACACCAACTTAGAAATCTAGAGCAACGGAGAAAACACCCTCGACCCCAAAGCCTAAGCCCCAGCCAAGCCTCCGCGAGTTGACGCATCATCCCGCGACTCGCCTTTTAGGGGGGGGGGGGGGGGGGNNAGGTAATGCGGTTTCTGGTGCAGCATACCAAGATTCTAATGCATGGATGTGTAGGGCCCAAGGATTCCACGGATGAAGTAGAGTCATTTACTCTCTGATGAACCATATCTCGCACCAGGAGGGTTGAAAGTTCAAAAGGCTGCATGATTTCGGGAATAGACTTAACTTGACCTATGCTGGAGGAATCCTGAGGGTTAGGGTTCAGGGGCTTAGCGCCTCAGGCTCTTGAGTCTGCTGCCTGGAGATAGGGCTCCAGAGCGAGAATTTACGGTGATTTGTTGCTTCAAAGGCTGCTTAATGGGGAGCGGGGGAGGGAATCGGTATTAGTACAGGTGATGATTTAGGGACCATTATAACGGTATGTAGGGATGACAAGGACTGTACAAAGCAATTCTAACCAGTATTGAGATGGCTGGGATCCGATCTATAGATTCAAAACCTGGAAGCCTTGCCACCTGAAACGCTAAAATACAATCCCTTAAACCCTTAAACCCTTAAACCCCCAGAATAAGCCACGGCCTTCATCGTCTTCCTCCGTGATCTTCTTCAAGATCGCATTCACATTCGGGTCTTGCTCAGGGCTCTGGTGATCCTTTGCGGCTTTTAGGTTTCCATATGGCGAAGGATTTCCCAGTCAGGTGGCCTGGGACCGGCTGTGATTCCCCCCTTCAGAAAACTCTATTGGGGTTGGGGTGCACGGTTGGAAGTGCATAGATCCCTGAGAAGTAGGGTCCTTTCATGTCGTCTCTAAGATTGTTGTTCCTCTGTTAGGTGGACTTGCGGATCAACCTCAGCATGCCTGTGGCTTCTGGGAAAAGGTACCATGGAGGACTGTCTGACACGTCCCAGTAAGACTCCCCAGTGTAAAATGTTTCCTCTGAGGCCAAACAGGAAACAAAGTAGACCTCTGACATTGGCTGCGGTGCGCTTTTCGGTGCAGGTCCTGAAGATGTCTTATGTCCTGACCATGCCATGTAGCTTTAAGAAACGTCCCAGGGCCCAACATTATGCTAACTATATGCGTGTATGCTTGAGATGGGCACCTACAAAGGAAATCCTGACTCCTGGAAACAAACAACAAAGCTGCAAACCCTCACCCCTGCACAATGCCTACAGAACCCGCTTCAGCCCAACACGGCATTCCTTTACATGCACCGCGGCCCTGGCGTGAACAAAGTCCCGCTGGCGGTTGTTGAGCTTGCTCAGCAAGGCTATCCTGCCCCAAGCCACATTCAGACTTATGATGGCAATCCCCTCCCCTTTGCAATCCAACCCCTTCCTCCTCCTGAAGCATTGTTCAGTACATCATGTGGTACCAAGTGCTATACTGCGTTCCTCTGGAAGGTGCACATGTCCTTACGGGGAGAGGACGCCCGGGGTTTATCTGGAGTTGCGCATTTCAGGGCTTTCTAAGCCTCTGGTCCCTTTGTGCTATGGCTGTTGAAGGCCATAACTGGTCAGTCGGTCCTAAACCCGACATCGAAGTGGGAATCCCAGCCGCAGGGCATCTGTATAGATAGTCCCTATGGAGATCCCGGCCATTTGATCTGAAGCCTGATGATTTCCTGTTGGGCACTCCCGCTTTGAAGCTTCCGGGTCCAGGTCTTGACGTCTGTTGCAAAGGGTTGCATGCCAGAGCTTGAACTTTGCGTGCGTGCATCCAAATACAAGGGTGCCACGATCGATGCGTTGCAATTGACATTCCATTTTGGCGTTTAGCTCTACGAACAACAAAGCTTGCAGTAATAAGGCCATTCTTCCAGGCTTAGGGCTAATATGGTTCGGACGCATAGGATTCCTGCGCAGCAATCCATAACTGCTTGGGACCAGGTCTTGGTGAAGCACTGAGCGGTGCTAGTATGAAAAGTGCTCCCCTTAAGTTTGGAAAGCGGCAGCCTCAGGTTGCCACACGCAAGCATTGAGTGAGCAGATCACTGAAAATCAGCTGGAGCTCAACCAAGAAATCCCAAATCGTGAATTTGTGGTCGTTTTGCTCTCTATTATGCGACAACTGTGGTCAAATTTCTGGTTCTAAGATTTATGGGCGGTTGCTTCGCAGGCTGCAGATTTACGCTTTCAGCCTGTCAATTTGTCCCCAAATCTGCTCCAGGAAAGTTTAGATGAGCAGCTCTGAGCAACAGGCGTTCTACGGATTTTTATGGTCGTTCCATGGGTTTCTTTACCATTTTATGGTCGTTCTACAAGCTTGCTACGGGTTTTCTATGCCTTTTTCTCGTCGAATTAGCTTTGGTCTTGAATTTATGATCTTCTGAATTTGGGGATCAGCATTCATGGGGTACGGCAGCAAACGCCGTATTTCTGACATTTATGGTCGTTTGGCGGCCCGCTGGACGATTCACGCGCATTTACGGGCGAGAAGCAAAAGCAGAAAAACTAATTGTGCGCCTTGGATTACCTATTTGTAACCCAGACCGGAGATTCCCTGATCTAGACTCGTGCACGCTGAATTTTCTGACCTTGACCAAATACCTCCCCAGCATGTGGGCTAGAAGCGCTCCTGCACCCTCAACCCTAAGGCCCGCATTCCTGAGTGGGCCTACCACTGAGGGAGCTAGCTGAGCATGCTCCCCTCAAGGAAAATAGCTGGTCGTTGGTAGGGAATGAAGTAAAGAAAAGGAAACGAACCTACGATTTAGAGCTTAGGGTTAGGGAATGGGAAACAGCCCAGAAAATCACCATACTGTTCGGGATTGCATCCGGGCTCTCTAGCGATCCATCGCTCGGCCTAAAGTGCTGAGCTTGGTTCTTGCCGCCGGTGAGGTTGAAGGCTTCCTGCCAGAAAGTGAATTAAGAACACCGACGACTGTGAGAGGGTGTAATGCAATTCAAGCTGTAGTCCAAGCTCACAAGAGACTATCTCGAACCTGCTGAGGAGTGTGAAAGAACAAGACGAGGGCTGAACAGGTTCTAGAAACAGCCAGAGAAACACCCAGAGTCGGGACAGTAACCCAAATCAACCCAGTACAGTAGGGACATACAGCAATGCCAAAGCGAAATACCGGACCGCACTCCACAAAGTGTAAATCCGAATCCCCAAAACCCAAATCCAACTCCCCAAACCCTGTGAACAGGAATCCCCAACCACAGGGCACGAACCCCCAAACCCAAAGAACCTCATCCGCAAACCCCAAACCCTGCAAAAGCCTGGGAGGCAGAGAGGATGGACACTTGCTCCCGATCGTCCACCAAGCGTACAGGATGCCTCTATGCCAGACAGTTGAAGGCTGTCCAGTTCTGGGTTTGAGGTTGAGGGGTCTTGGTCTACAGGTTTGGGGCTTACGGGTTTGGATTTACCCCTATCTGTCACTACGTTTTGGGTTAAGGGATGCAGGGTTATACCCGGCATGCAAAGCCTCCTTCTGACCCTGTCACTGGGTTGCTGGTAAGGAAGTGCACGTACTTTGCCATTTCAAAGCAAACCACATAATTTAGGAGATAACAACATGATAATAACGTAGCTTAGGTTCCTGAAGAGCAACCAAGATTACTCATTGGGCAACGAAAGATTATACATAAACATATTTTGGGAATTTGGTTACATGTGACATGAGCTCTGGAAGGTGTCACCAGGATCTCTCAAGGCTCCCTGATCTTGGCGTGGATTTACATAAACAAGGCATGGCATCGTTTGTGCTTTGATTTAAATTTTGAGCAGGCTGCCAGCAGGATGGCAGTGCAGGATGAAAGCGTTTGGATCAGGCTCCCAAGGCATTGCCTTGTGGCTTGAGATGGTACTTAAAAGGTAAGGGTTCCAACGGCCAGCGCGGGGAGTGCTTGTGTTGCGCATGCGTAAGCCCTGATTCGTTCCTCATGCTTCTCATATACTTCACAACTCTGACTGAATCAGCCAACAGAGAAGGAGCCGTATGACAAAGCGAGCGGATGATGCCCTCGAAGCCCCGAAGAAACTAAGCCAACGCAAATGTTGCACGCACGTGATCATTAGCTTCAGGGAAATAAAAATGAAAATGAGCGCCGCAGAAGATGCTAGTAATGGTAGTTGGGCCGATCAGCCCTTGAACTGCAGGTTGCAAGATACTCCGGGTTAGCAGGCTCTGGTTCCGAGTTTGGTCTCGGCGAGGCCCCAACAAACACTTGCTACTGCCTCAACGAATACCTCTTTGCTGCACAGCACAGTTCAATTTTGTTTGGTTGATGTGGCACACCGAACCCCCCTGTTTGAGGACAGTGCAAACAACTAACTGCTATCCTTCTCAAAACTGCCAAAGCAAGGCTTCGAGTCCCGTGCTTTGTCTGAGTGCAGCTCGTGTACTTCACCTCACAAACTGCTGGATTCAGGCTGAAAAAAATTTTTGGCAAGGTGCCCAAGAAGCAGAAAACACAGTGGATCCAAATGACAGGAGGAAGCCTCAAGCAAGCCCTTACGTGCCCCAAAGGAAATGACCTGAAGCACCCAGGTCCTCAACAATCAGAACTCCTCTGACATCCTCCCACTTTGTAAGGAAGAGGAAATTATGTCCTTGATTGTCCTCGTAATGGTAGCTGCATTATTTGGATGTTTCGAGGTCCAGCTGTTGTTTTCAACTGTGGGCGGTCGTAATGTGATCCTGAGGATGCAAAGCAAGTACAAGGGTTCCCTGAGCTAGCATACTGGTTCAGCAAGATGGATACGCACCGGTTAACCCAAAATCGCGAACCTAGGCCGACGCATCGCAAATCCGCAACATCTGCGAGCACCCTTACTAGGATACCCCAAGAACCGAGGACCTGAAGACAGCGCCTGTTAGGGGTGACTCAGCTTCATAAAAAAAAATTAGGACCCCAAAAGCTGGAAGAGGGGTTGCGGGGGAGCACAGTCTAGCAACCCCAAAACTCCTGATCCCCTCGCATCATAAGCCCGAAACGCCACACCCTTGACATCCTACTGAGGAACGCGAATTAAGTTTCTATAGTAGGAACATATGAGCCATGGTCTAAACTCCTAGTATCCCCCTTAATAAACCCCATAATACTCCCAAAAATAATACCCTATAAACCCTGCCTTTAATTAAGGAGTTTGGACTCTAGCTCATATGGTGTAGCATAGGGTTTCCTTCTTATGGTAACTTGATTTAAGTGCCCAAGGCCCATGCATTCTCGTAAGCCTCTCCTCCCTTGCGCCACCGGGCCTGGCATAGGCTTCAGCTTAGGGCTTTGGATTTAGGATTTAGGGTTTCGGGTTTGGGGCTTATAGGGTTTAGTTTGAGCCTTGGGATTTAAGGTTTCGGGTTTAGGGCTTTGGATTTAGTTTGGTGGGATTTTGGGCTTAGGGGTTTAGTCTAGGCCTTGGGATTTAGGGCTTGGGGTCGAGGCTACTGTCACATAAGGGTTTACTGCAAATGCTCCCCAACTGTTCGAATTTCTGCAAGGAATCTGATGCCCCCTTGGCAACCCCAACGGGATAGTGTGGGGCTGCAAGAAGCGACCCAGCTTTTGCGCCCAGGAACACGAAAGAGGAAGCCACAAAACATACAAGTAAAGGACACCAAGCTAACACTCCATTCTGGATGTCAGGCAACTAGGATCTAGGGATTGAGGCTTTGTGATATTTCCGGGCCATCTGGAGGGATTGAGGGTTGTGAGTGGTTTGGAGACTCCTCGGCGATCGGATAAGCTTGACAGTTTAAAACTTGAAGGATTTCCTTTAACCATGGCTTCATAAGAGCCTGCACCTCCGCACACTACCAGTGTACGGGGCTGCCGTAAATGAACTTACGCTAAGTTACCATAATACGGGTATGTAGTAAGTACTAAGAATTTCTTCTGTCGTATTATAGCAACTTCACTTAATGTACATTCCTTAACAGCATCCCAGTGTAGTGGCATGCTTCACCGACTCTTGTAAGGTCTCAATATAAAGGTGATCTTGGCGAACCGTGAACATACGTGCAAGCGTTTCCTGCTTCGCATCCAAAACAAACCCCGCAAGTGGATCTACATTGCAGGTCCCGTTACCCCAAATAAAACAGGATATCCAAGTTTGGAGGCGGAGAAGAGAAAGGGAAAACACACCCAGCATGATGAAGATCCTTCTTCTTCTCATGTTCCAGAGCCCCTGGCCATAGCCACACCCAGAGCACCAGCAGTCGCAGCCTGTGGCTCGTTGTTTTCGGCGCAAGTGTGCCATTCAGGGTTGCGAGTTCGGGTAGGGATTTGGACAGTGGGTAATTTAAGGTTGAAGCTGAAATCGGGGCTTGGGGTCATACTTTGGGGTCGCCCCTGAACTTTCAGCTGTGTTTACATACAGTCTTTGAGCATACTTCTGTTTTTTTCAGAGCAGCTCTAGCTGGGTGCCTTGACAAAAACCGTCAGGCAGCTTCCGTTGCACAAAAAAGCAATTACAATAACAAAGTCGTAGCTGGAGGACGTAGTCTACCACAGGAGTGTACGGCTGTGGGTCATGTGAAAATTCAGGGCTCTTACTATTTGTGGATGCTTGCATTGTTTCAGGCTGCGGCTTCAAGCAAGAAGAAAATGAGGCGGAGCGCCATTGTGACACAGCGACATATCAAACGACCTCATGAGGAGGTAGCCCTCCATCTTATATGTCGGTTAAGCTGTAAGAGTCCACGAAGACACCCTTAACACTCACAGCCTCATGCCCTAGAGACATAAGTCCCTAAGCCCACGCGCACCCGCATGCCGTAGACATCGACTGGAGCGGCTCGTCCCCTGAAGTCTTGAAGGTTTGGGGAAGCGGGCTTACAGAGCTTGCTGCGCTGATTTTGGATCAAGGACCCTGGGCAGTTCCAGCACTTAGAATTCAAGGTGCCTTTCTCGATTTCAACAATGCCAAACTGCTCATTGCTTGGAGGTTCATGGTACTTATAGCCCAACTATGACCATCAAAGGAAGGTTTTTTTTGTGCCCCGAAAATCGGAAAGTCTGGCGACCTAGGCGCCTCAAGCTCCACACTGACAACCTTACCCCACAAATTAGGTATGCGCACAGGAAACCCCAAACCCTGAAACATCGGGGATGCTACAGGTCGGAGACCAGCATATACTTGGAATAATCCCATCCCCCTAATATTAAACCCCCCCCCCCACTCCCCTAATAATGTGGTATAATATACTATATCGGGAGAATCTGATATTTGGGGGGGGAATATTAGGGGGAGGGGATTATTCAGGAGCGCGTTGCTTTCAGAGTGCGGAATGAGCCACCTGCTGCCTGAAAGCAATACCCTCCAGGTCAACCCCAAGCAAAAACACGGAAACACCATGATTCCATCCATAAGGTGGCTTAAAAAGTCGCAAAACTGGAAGCTCTGGATCTCCACTGACTTAAGCCCTTACGGGCCTGGATTCAGGCACGTCCAACCCTGTACGGAGCAGCCTGGCAAACCAAAACCCCAAAACCCTAAACCATCAGTAGGTCGACACTTCCCTGCCATCCACTACATCCTGCGTCTTCAGGTTGGGGCATCCGCACATCGAGCTTTCATCAGTACTTACAAAAGCCTAGGCTTGAAGAGCTTGGGGATTAGATTTCAGAAGCACGCACACATCGCTGCCAAACCCCGGTAAAAGCAGCTGCCTTTCGTCCACGGATGCTGCAGTGGTCTGCGGACGTGCCTGCAGCCAGGAGCAAGGAACTTGAAGAATTACGGTCTCTTGTAGGATGCCCTACTTTTTGAGGCCGTCGTATAATCGGGAAGGATACTGGGACCGTGATTTTGCCAACCAAATGCCAACCGTCGGGGCTTCCCATCTGGGGCCAAGAACGCCTTTCACAATGTGAGCCTGCCAGTAAATCATTGAGCCCCTCTCCTCCTCTCCTTGGCAGCCTGGAAACCCTGTTGATAAGAATCCTTGAAACTTTTGGCAGGCCGGCCTTCCTCATGATGCGAATCCTTTGTCACACATGTGCATCGCATGTCTCAAGATGTTGGACACATCGATAGGGACAACATGCTGAAGGTACGGGGAGGGTCTGAATATCATACAGGGGACTGCTGTTTTAAACAGCGGTGACCCGTGGGACATCTTGAGATTCATCATGTAGCATGTAGGATTGGATGTTGAAGAACATTGCTCCTGCAGGAGGGTGAAGGAGGGTCGAGCCACATGTACGTAAACACAGAGTTTAGGGCCTTCGGCTTTCGGCATGCTGGGAAGAACAGGAGGTGCTGCGTGATTGTCACAGGTTTTTCCATGCCTACTTGGCGCGGTGAGACCAGCCTAATGTGCACCTCGGGTGTTAGCTCAAGTAATGGTTGCCATCCCAGCCTAGATTCTCAGAAGCGTTCTCTTTTGGATGGTCTGCCTCTATCTTGAGGCAGGCTTGACAATGAACGTATTCAGCAAAGCACTTCTCGTGTGCCTTGGGATTTTGCTTGCCGCTGGCCGAGGCGAGCACAGAGCCCTGAATTCGCTTTCTGCCGGCCCCTATGAGGCAGACATGTACGTATCTTGGAAAGCGAATAAACCAACTCCAGGCACAAATCTGGACTCTTGCGGCTTTCTCCAAAACCCCACAGAAAGTCACATCAAACGCCGCAGGGAACCTAGAAATTGCACGTCGGAAAAAGGAATGGCCCTGCAAAAACAACATACGCTGCACACTATAGTAGGCAAGGAGCAGTGGGTTCTGATCTTCGGCGGTTGTGTCCTGGCATTGATTTCACAAGTACGGGATTCAGGGCAAATTGAATGCGTTTCACAAGGAAGGAACGCTACGTACGGACTGTAGTTGCAGACTCTAGAAATTCAGGTTTCAGGATTCAAGAATGAACTCAATGTCCAATTGAATTAAAATGAACTCAATGTCCAATTGAATTAGGACAGCGGCCTGCAGGCAAGTTCAGCTTCAAGACATGGGGGTTTCCCACATCAGGGGTCCTTTGTTTGGGCGTAGGACAATAAGAACTACAGTATTTTGAGGTCGTACTGGGGTCCCCCTAGTTCTGGAGGCTACCAAACAACCGACAAGGGTCGTTGGATTAGAAATACTTCTTGCGCGAGCACGACTTGCTCATCATAAGTTGTACAAGCTGACACTCATTAGCATCAACACCTCCAAGCAGCTCAAGCTCATCTTCGTGCAAAGTTGTCATAAGGCAGCAGTCTCGACTGCCTTGCACGAAAAAACAGCACTAAAGCCTACAGGTATTCTCCACAGGCCCCAGAAAAACTCTCTGCAGATGTTAGAAGAACGTGAGGTCCCTAGATCCGGCTTAGCCAGCACACTCTGAACCTTAAGTTCGAAGCTAAACGTTCAGACAAACAATGCGTCTTAGCATAGGCCCCTCAAGAATCTTTCAAGGCAGGCATTGTGCTTGTCAGAGTTATACAAACAAAAGAAACCGCACAAATCTTGCCAGCATGACCTCATCCTCCCTGCGGTTGCAATTGCAGTGTCGGGTTCAAGGTGTCACAGTGTGAGGTTTGGCGCTATGCAGTCCACTCAGATACAACGAGCCAGTAAAGGGCTTCATACTTTCGGATCGTCTCTTCTGAACATCCCAATGCCCCGAATGTCGGGTTGGCAGTACGTGGCCGTTTGAGGGTGTACTTGGGATGTGGCGTGTGTTGAGGGTTGCAGGGTTGCGGCGTTGCCATTTCAGCTGCGCGTGGATTGTAAATACTGGGGCGCAACACTTTCGATACGGCAAAGCAACATGTTGGAGGCCAGAAGCTCGAACAGGCAGAAGCAATTTCTACGGAAGTTGACCACACAACAAGGAGGAAGATATCGATACTGCTAACGCAGCAACAGAATCGACAAAGGGTCTTGATGCAATACCTCCAACGCAGCATCTCAACTGAACTTTGAACCCTCGACCGCAAACTGCAGAATCACCTAAGCTGTTTTGCTGCTAACTTTGCACGGTCCCTATTCTCGAATCCCCGAGTTGTGTAGCTTCTGCCGTAGTGGTTCCATGCTAGCGAGTTGATCAAGCACTTCTTCCCGATTCCCCAGACTCCAAACAGGTTTCGGGTTTATCAAGAGTTCCCCTGCAACACCCTTGTTAGGGATAATTACGGTGAACGACAGCTAGCAGATGGAACTAGGGGACTGGTTATACGGAACACATGAGTTTAGGGCTGAGGAATCTCATATAGTATGACTCCGCTCGAGTTCTTATCGTAGGGGTTGAGGCTGCCAAACTCCCCTTAGTACGACCCCTATACAGCCCTGAATCATCCCGATGGAACCCAGAAGTAATCCTTATGTTTGGGCTTTGGAGTTACCAGACTATTCAGGGCTAAGGACCCTCAGACTTCCCTCTGCCCAGGCGGCTTTGGCATCAGTGGCGCCAACTTTGTTGAACTTCGGGATGGTCGCCTCAAGGCAGAAGGTTAAAGGTTTAGGGCTAAGGGTTCAACTTTGCCCAAGACTCTTTCCTTAAGGGTCCAAGGACCTGACGAGAAATCGATCCTAGTCGTCTACAACGTAGGTACTTGGAACCTTAGGAATCCATGCATAGTTGGAAGTATGGGTCCCTAATCTAAAATGCGCCCTCTTTAGGTGGGTTAAAAAGTACACGAAGGGCAAATACCAAGTATAAAAGGACCCGCGATCAAGGGAGCAAGAACTTCAAACTTGAGACTTCAGCATGTTTCTAGGGTTTAGGGCTTGAGGTGTTTGAATCGCAGCTGGCTGGGTTTCAGGTTTGGGTGCCTAGGGTGAAAAAGGCACAGGCGTTACGCAACAACGGTCAAAGGAGAGTTCTTCAAAATAACGGGCCTCCGGGTACCCTACCGTAGGGACATACGGTGTATGGGATATAGGGTTCCCCATCGAGGATTCGAGAGAAGTATAGACATTGTGTCGCAAACCGTCAGCGTCAATAAAAAGACCGTTTATGGCCAACAGCTCAATGACGTTGAGCGCGAGCAGCTGGAGTGGAAGAATATGTTTTTGTAACACCCCAGCATCCCTGATCACAGGCTACATGCTTTCTTAGACAAGAACTCGCAAATCAAAAACATGCTGTTCTTTAGCACGACGCCCTTCCCCAATCAGGAATCCAATAACATACCTTGGATGTCGACTGGAGCCCTCAAAGTATCAAATCAGACTCCTTGACCCCAGCTCCAAAGCACTCACCCGGTGACATGCTATCCTCAGACGGATACCGCCTGTCTCCTGTATAGGGTTGGGGCGTAGCCCTAATCCCTGAACCCTTATCCCTATGAGGGAGGGTTGGGGCTTTCTTATACACCTCGAGACTCGCCTACTCCACTTTGCCTGGCCCTAATCAGCTCTAATCAAACAAGGCCTTCAGGGTGGATAGCACCCCGGGGCACGTACACGTTCACAAGATCTGATGTTGGTGCCAAATGAAAAGAACAGTGTTTGGCGGTATAGATCGTAGAATACCAAGGCGGTGTAAGGATAATATCTCAAACTGTCCTGGAAAGGCAGAATCTAGATACTCCCGAGCTCTAAGCCTCGACCATAATCCGAAACCCTAAAATCTACCCAGAGCAGTGAGTTTCGGGTTCCGGGGTTCAGGGGTTTAGGGTTCAGGGGCCTAGGGCTCTTCTGCTTTAGGCTCATACAAAGTAGGATGTTTGCTTATGGACACCCCGTGTGGGAGTTTTTCAAAGAAGGGGGCGGCCTTCAGGGCCTGAGGGATGTGCAGGGATCACATACGGGGGATAGTTGAGAAAAACTCCCATATATGCACCTGTCAGCTCAAAAACACGGGTACAACAAACCCCTACTTCTTGTGACGATGCCCGGGCCTCGACAGATCGAGAGGCTGGCCTGTGGCACTGAGCCTGGGAAAGTGTAGCTGCTTGATCTGAAGCTCTAAGCTTCAATATAGGTGTGTTACAAAACTCAAATGTAACCTACAATTGCAAGAATAGGGGCACCTGCCTGCACACACGGTTATAAATGAGGGTTCAAGGACTAAGGCCGACAGATTGCTTCGGGCTTCGCATATTCAGGCCAGAGGTTTTCAGGCAGGTTGGAGACTGCTCCCAGTCAGTACATGTTGGACATGCAAACCAAAAGCCCTTTTCACATAGGTTGGATACTGCCCCCACGCAGTAGCAAATATATAATAAAGTAGAGTACATGTAAATACTGCCCTTGATGTTGCTCCTGTTATATGGATGCAGCTTGGGATTTAGGATCTGTGGTTTAGGATTTGGAGTTTAGAGCTCATGGTCCAGAATTCGATTTGTTGCGCGGTGGCAGGGTTAAGGTTGGAGGGATTGCGGTTTAGGGTGGACGGGGTAGCGTGAAAAATTCAGGTCCCTTGCACTTACTGGCTGTTCATAAGTACGCATATATGCAATAACTGACCTAGGTGACTGTGAATCGAGAGGCACATAGCTGGGTTCTGCTAACGCACTACTAAAAGCTGTAGACCTACAAGAAAGGTTCTAGCCACCCGCCCCCGGCATCGTGGACTAGCATACTGTGTCAGGACACCCAGTCAGGGGAACCGCGCTAGCGACCCATGGTTCCAATTGTAAATATGAATCCAGACGTGGGACTGGGAAGCTAGACGCGTCGAATGAGGAAGAAAGTGCCCAACAGGTCCAGAAACACAATGAGGTTTAGGTTGCGAGGTGACGCGATCTGTCTGTAAGAACAACGTGTGATTCTTGAGTATGTGGACTTAAGTCAGGCGGGCGGAAAGCACTACGCAATTTCAATCATTGTAACTGTGCGCGCGTGCACGTTTCTGATGATAATTTCTTGAGGTTTTCCAGTGGCACACAAACAAGGTGCTTGGATTCCCTCTCTGCCTTCCAAAACCCTGAGTGTCCCAGATTGCTTCTGGGGCTTGAGCCGGCGGAGTTCAGATCAATTATGCTGTTGAATGAGCGGAAAATGAAAGAAGCATCTTTTTCAAAACGGGCTCTGGTGGATAAAAGCTGGCAACAGACGCCTTGCCAATTGATGCAAAGCTCTTTTAGCATAGGCGCAGGTTATCCTCCACGTGCTCACAAGCAAAGAGGTCAAAGTCAAAGGGTTGAGAGTTTCGGCCATGGAGTATACGTGATTCAGGCAGACGCTTTCTAACATCAAATCTGCAACATGTCTCATCCTGCATCATCCTACCCATACATCTGCAGCACACATGGCCAATCCTGGAAGAAAGGAACTCCTGCTTCACAACAGAACTGCTACTCGACGTTATCTGACGCCTACCGGGAGGGTCATGGGGACTTAACAAGTAGGTTAATAATATGGGTTAGAGGGATAATTAACATACAATAACATAGTAGTTTCCATTTTCTTTTCCATTATCCCCACATAACCCCAATATAACCCCAATATTACCCTTATATCCCCTAAATAAGTCCCGGTGACCCTCCTAGGACACCTTCAGGCTCCCCAAAAGAGCTCTTGCCAACCTACCCGAGGCAGACGGGGAAGCAAAGATAGGGTTTAGGGTTCAGGTTTTAGGGTTTAGGTTTACGGTTTAGGGTTTAGGGTTAAGGACCGTAATCTTTGCCGTGCTCTGACTGTAAGTCGCAAAACCAGGAATGGACACTAAAAGAAATTGATGGTTTCCATGCTCTTTTCCATTATCCCTATATAACCCCCATATACGATTACTATTAGTATCACTATTGCTACTATTATTCCCTACGCCCTAAAGCCCTGAACCCCAAATCCGAGCTCAGCTACGAATCTGGTGGCCCTTTTTTCCACTTGAGCCCGGGGCCTTGAGCCTGCAAGCCTGAGCCCCAACCCTTCCAAATGCAAAGCTCTTCAACTTGCGGAGATGGCAGAAGGACCCCTCATGAATGGTATGATATTGCTACGGCTGAGATACTGGGTGGCGCGAAGCCCTACAATCCGTTTGCTGGGTCCCCGAACGCAAAGCCCCACTTCAGAGGGTCGGAGTGCGAGAAAGACCCCTTTGCGTTCGGATTTCCTGGGATGAACTGTTTCGCGCTTCGGGCTTCGGATCACAGGTTCAATCTCCATTCTCTTTTCCATTATCCCCATATAGCCCTAATATAACCCAATATACCCCTACAGAACCCTATAAAGCCCTACATACAGGGGCGTAGGGTCATTGGTTCAGTGCGGAAGGTGTTAAGAGGACTCTGCACTATGTCACACATTGGAGTGAATCCCAGGGATAATGGAAAATAAATGGAAACTACTATAGTATCATGGGGTCTATATGGGGGTTATATGGAAAAGAAAATGGAAACTACTATAGTTTAATGGGGTATATATGGGGGTTATATAGGGATAATGGAAAATAAAATGGAAACTACTACTACTACGGGATATGTAGAATTATATTGTATAGTACCCATTGGGTTAATATTAGGGCTATGTTGGGATAATGGAAAAGAAATGGTAGACTGTGATTTGGTGGTTTCCGAAAATCAGGGGTACAATTTTGTGGGTCCCTATAATAAGAATCACCGTATTTTGGGGTCTATCTTGGGGCCCTTGTTTAGGGAAACGAGCATTTAAATATACAAGTATGAACGTTGTGTTGACTGGGAGTGGGCTTCTATAATCAGCCACATGTGATTACATGTGCAGCTCTCAACATTGGATTTCCCCTCTACCCATTATCACCTCAAACAAACAATCCCAGTGCCAGGGAATGAGAAAATGGACCGATTTTAGGAAGCACCGAAGACTCCGGGGGTTTAAAGCACTGCTCATAATCTGACCGCCCAGCGGCAATCCTTGCAAACTCTGCGTGGACTTGTAGAAGTCCAAGGTAAGTGCAGCGCTGTTTTATATAGGAGCTGTGTAGAAAAATGCCGATACATGCCATGTTGTGGCCTACCACAAGCCCTGAATTCTTAACCCTTCACCACAACCTGCCGTGCCCCGCACGTCCTGAAACCCTACTCGGTTCATGGGTCATCGGCAGCGGGGTGAAAAGCAGCACCTATACTCTTACCCTACTTCAAGACATCGATTACCCTAGTTTGAAACCCAAGAATCTTTAAAGTAGACCCTGAACTCCCATCCTACCATGCCCGCTACATGTTCGCCAAGGGGCGCGGTGCCTTTTTGTCCAGAGACCAAACCTCATCCGCCCTTAGAAGTAGCATGAACCATCCCGTTTCCATGCTCCTAGTACTTTTGGTGCCAGTACTATAGAGTACAGTGGGGTAATATAGGGATAATGGAAAAGAAAATGGAAAGTACCATATTATGATAGGGTATATATTGGGGTTATATGGGCGTTGCCCAAAATTACTT
>CAJNIZ010031113.1:120601-133275 GCA_905231905.1 Symbiodinium pilosum
CCCCCCCCCCCCCAAGATCTACCTGAAGCCTCAACGCCGACATTCAACAGGTTTAAGGGGAAAAAAAGATTGAGTTGCATTGGAACCCTCGCCCTGGGAACCGACAAACTTCCCTGCGCCCTCCAACTCCTGTATCTGGAGCAGACCAATCTTTTCCAAGCACACGCGTAAGGTGAACAAACTGAAATTAAGTCGAACAAGGATCAAAAAATTGAGACTATCTCGGAATGTGGGGCTCAGTATGGGTTCTATGATAAACTCGAGCTCAAAAGATGCTTTACGCAGGTGCAACGCAGCATTCTAACTGAAGGGTTCATGCTTGCGGTTTCCCAGGTGTACAATTGCACACATAACTTCAGACTAAGTACAACTTGCTGAGGCCCAAGCCCTAGGTCCCAATTCAGTCGAGTCTACCCTCAAGTGCTGCTCAACGTAGTATATGCCAGGTGCAGGACACAGCAGAGCCTGGCAGAGCCTGGAAACCCTGTATACTGGCTTGCCGGTGCAGCCAAAGGCACGCATCAAGATCCTCAAGGTTGCGCCGCAGGCCTGTCCTGGAATCAATAAGTTGGCTCAGGATGTAGGATTTGGGGTTTAGGTTCAGGCCTTGGGCTTTGGCTGAAGGACTGAGAGATTTGCTTGAGAATCTGCGGTTTTGAAGCCTAGGTCCAAGAAAAACTTACCACGCTGCGGGAGAAAGGTGTTTACAGGCGAAGGGACGAAGTTTGTTGGCCACGACATCTACTTTCTGACCTGCCAGTTTTCAGCGTGGCTCTTGTAAGGCTTATCTGCAGAGTGGCCTCACCACAAATCTGAAGTTCCCTGTGGTCCAGGTCTGTCCTGTAGCCACGAAGTGCGCTTGATGCACCCTGGCATGATGGCAGCAGGTTCATGTGCAATGCGGGCAAAAAATGCCAGGATCTAACAAAAATGCACCCGCAACGTGATCTTCACTACTCTAGCGGTGAACATCAGAGGATGATCCAGGATGTTACAGGATATTGTGAATGGGATGCTTGAGCAGGTCCTGGCAAAGTCTTGGGATGTTGCTTCTGATCATTGTGCTTGGAAGCAAGGTCCGGGGGATGTTGTTTTCCACACCTACTTTTGTGGACTCGCTCCATGGGCAAAGACACTTGCTGGCTTCGTGGGAGCAGGCAGATCCGGAAAGAAAATTGCAGGAGTTTTGAACTTTGCCCAGGCGCCACTGTCGGCGAAAGACAGGGTTTGGGAAGGACCGAGAAATACTAGATCTTTTATGGACAACGCTCGCAGCCGGCTTGCAAGGTGAAAAGGGAATTTCTCAAAATGACTACGCGCCCTCAGGATATGTGTGTATAAATATCTCACCACAAGGGGATTTGGGGCTCCTTACTCAGGAGTGCACACGAGATATTTTGAGAAATGCCACATTGAAAACGAGACCTGCGGTTTCCGCAGTCCCACAGACCGCCCGACAGAAGGCCACAGGCAAAATTCTTGTGTTCTTTGCCTGAGCGTTGTTTAAAAACGCCGCTGGCTGGTTGTTCTGGTGTTAGACCTAGGGTTTGTTGGCATGTTTTGCCTTCTTCCGCTGCGCTAAAGAATAATGTTCGCTCTGGACATCTGAAAGCTTGAGGTTGGGTAGGCCTAGCCTCACATAGAGAAGTTAGCGTTACCTTGGACTGTAACCTATCAGCGAATGCATCGGTTATGACCAAGTGACCTGGTGAGAGCGTGAGTGCCTTCCTACCTAGCGCATCACTGGTGAAGCCACGGCTGAAATTATTTCCAAGCTTTTGAAGGGATTTACATTCTAACTCCTAGGCTCTTATGCCTCAATTCCAATTTCTAAACTACTGTGATTTCCACAGGTATGTACAGCTCATCATGACCCAGGCCGGCCGGCTCACCTCGAGCAGGATTTACACTAAGGATTTGTTGTTTCAAAAGTCCACATAGTATGTCTTCGCAGAGGGTTTCAGGTTGGAGAACTTCGTCTAGACACTACCCACTGGGGGTTGATAGGGAATAAAAGAATACAATCCCTATATAAGCCCCATATATACTATATGCATGTATTCTCGACTAACCTGCAGTAAGAATAGGGCATTCAGTGGGCACTATTCGGGATGGCCCGCCCCACCAAGGAGCATTCAGATAAGTTAGGTGAGATGCCCATACAAGAAGCTCGATAAGCCCAATCCGCAAAAGGGCCTTGCAAAACTCAAAATATAGAAACTTGGGGGGTTCGGTTTAGCAAACATTCTTAAACATGCCTCGATGAGTTTATTTCCTTCTTGTGAGTTTCGATTCTGCTCATATTCCCGTGACAAGCTCAAAGAACCACATCCGATGTCAAACATGCCTGCATCGGGGTTCTCCACGCTGTGGGTGTCCTCACAAGCCTTCGTTACTACCGGCCTCACGTGTCGGGGTCCTCAAGGAGGCCTTGTGGAGGAAAAAGTGCTCCCCGGAATCATCTACAACCTCTCATCGCGATGTCATCCCTAAATTGCCATTCTTGTATCATTCTTGTAAAAAACCTTCTTGAACCTTGAAATATCATCCTTGTATAGCGAGCTCTGCTACGATGCCCAGCAAGCTGCGGGTTCTGGAGGCTCCGTAGCTCTGCTAACATCTTCCCCTGAGAGCGCAACGGGTTCAGGTTCGGTGGATTCCTGAAAATTAGGATGTCTTGTGGGGTCATTTCATGTGGACTGCACAGTATGCAGGGGTACGATGGAGACCGCAATATATGAAAACAATACGTAGCGTTTAGGGCTTAGGATTTAGGATGGAAGGGCCTGGGTAAACAGGGGTTCATGTAGTGTAGGAGGGTCCGTGCAAGGACTTTGGAGCGTTCAGAGGTTGGGGATCATATGTTTACTACTGAGTTACTACTGCTTGGTCTCCACCTTACGTTGTGTAGGGAAGGCTATCCTGTATGGAGCCCAGGGTTACAACAGTATACTCTCGGCTTCCTAAACTGGCTTAAAGCCCCGCCAATCATCTCCTGAACAGAGCCTCCCTATGCCAGGCCTTCCCAGTGTTCCATGGGGTACCAGGACTAAGGGAAATCCAACTTTTAAAGGGAATTCGTTGAGGGCAGGGACTCTGTGGCATAGCTTGGCCTTGACCAAGGCTGAGGCTGCCTTGGTCTTCCTGGTTGTTAGTAGTACAGTAGAGAGGGGAAGAATGCCAAGAAATGAAAACTGCTCTTCAGGGTTTAGGCAATGGAAACTACAAGATTATTGGGAAAGGGTATGTGGAGAAGATGAGCACTACTGGGGGTATAGGGTTGGCTTTAATATCATGAGGATTCATGTCCTTGGTCCCTCGCGCACTCCGCAACTTCAAAAGCTACGGGGATACTGATTGACTGGCTACTAGGTTGTTGGGGTTTATAGGTTGGGGTTATATGGGGATAAGGGAAAAGAAACGGAAACTACTATCTAGGGTTTAGGGTTTAGGGTTTACGTTTCCTCTGAACTTGTGCAAACCATGGGCGATATCATAAGCCTCCTGAATGGATGGGTTGAGTATAATGTTGCACCTCCTTTTTGTCGGCTACCCTCATTTGCGTCAAGTTTCGGGGAACTGTTCAGGGCAGGCTATATGTTTGGGGTACCCTGTTTAATGTCAAGTTTCGGGGCCAAACTTGGTCATTTTATAGGAAGACATAAGGCATGTAGTTTTAATTAGTAGTTATTGTTCAATGCTTAGAGGCCTGGAATTCAAAAACCTTAAGGCTCCAAATCCAGAGAGCCNNGAGCCAGTTAAGCTCAATTACTTGCTTTGCCTAGCCTTGAACATTTTCCAAAGGACCTAGCTCAGCGGGAAATCCTACCCTCTAAAGTAACAATGTTTAGGTACCCTCTATAATGTCCAACCGTCCTGGAGGGTTGCTGAAATAAGGCCATGCCTTTTGAAATCAATTGAATTCTAGCTAAAATTCCGTTAAAAAATCAATTGAGATCGAATGAAATTCAACCAATGTAAACCAAATCAATTCAAACCTGATTAAAACCCGCTTAAAGTCAACTGAAAACTAATTAACATTCTAAAAACCAATTGGAATCGAATTAAAATCCAGTTCAAACCAATTGAAATTGATTCAAAATCCAATTACAACCACTAAAATTGAATTAAATCCAATTAAAACCATTGAAGCCTAATTAAATTCTATTGGAATGAATTGAAATCTAGTTAAAATCCAATGTTAGGGGGACGGGATTACCATTGTGATTCAGCCCGACCCCTCAAGCAATTTGAATTCAGGAAGCCCTAAATTGCTTGGAGGAGGGGGGGGCCCCCCATATTAAAGCAACATTAAAGGGACAAGACTCCTTCTCAAAAAAACGGCCAGAAACCCTATAGTCCCCCTCACGTAGAAAGAGTATGGGGTATATGAGGACCTCTTTATAATATGCCCGAAGCCACACTACTTAAGGGGGACTATAGACCTCATACCGTCATACACAAGGCCTAATGGACGCTAAACTTTGAAACCCTAAACTACTTACCTCGAAGCTCAGATCTCATCCTTCCAAGTGGCAGCGGGTTTAAAAAACAAATTTCCAAAGGGCACGTGAAGGCCATGAAGGGATCAGGGAACCCCAAACTTGAAAAGAGAATAATCATATCAAAGTTGGTTACTCCCAAGCGAGAGAAACCCCGACAACCCTAAACCCAAAACCATAGAACCTAAACCTTAAACCCTAGACCCGAAACAAAACAGACTCTTATAGCCTGCACCCAATATCCCAAACCTGAAACGGAAAAATGAAAAAAAAAATGTCTCTGCAATGCCTCCTCTTTCGACAGACGTGCGATCAGTTCACTACGGCCTGGGAATCAAGGGCGGGGTAGATATGTCACGAGTTACGTGGCAATGTTCCTAAACACCGGAGCTGTCCATGACGGTTCTCATAAGGGCCTGTAGGATATGACCTGGTTATCACTCGGGTCTTTCCCTCCACAGGTTCCGAGACACAAACAACATTCACGTCGATATCCAACATGTTTTGCTCAACGTGGTCTATACGCTTCCTATTAAAGTTATACAAGCCTGTATTGGTATTAAGAAAGGAGACATGCATGGCCACGTTTTATACAATATCTACTTACCTAAATTAAGTTCAGGGTTCAAGAGGTCGAGGCGTTGCATTCAGGGAGCGGAGTTAAGACGTCTGGGCTTAACATCCGAGACCCCACCCAAAAAACTGGAAATGTATGGTAGTTCTTGTTTGTTAATCAGCCGCGGTCAATAATTCTTGCCCAGGAAATGACGCGGGATTTGATCGCAGTGAATGTTTCGCGGACCGATGAACCCAATGTCCACTACGCATATGCGGAACGTAGCTAACATGTGGTAACCTTGGCTCTGCACATTTGCAAGCTAAACCAGCAAAACACTGAAGACTTCAAGACATGCAAACCGTATGGGCCCCTAAATAGAAGAGGAAGCAAACTTCAAACCATGCTGTCCGCGCTCCCCATCTCTCTGCTGATCGAAACTTGCCCCTTGGAGCCCAAAAAAGGTCTTAGCCAACCGGAGTCTGATATGCAACCGTGAGGCTTTTGATGCCGGAGATGTCGCTGGAGCCCAACTTGTACCCCACGCGCTGTATGTAGGCGCGGCAGTGCTTATCCTTCCAGCCATGAAAACTGGCAGTGTCCGAATCCATGTTGCCAGATCTATGAACTTTCGGCCATTCCCACAACATGGCTCAAGCTTGACCCAGCACCCTTTGACTTGCCTGGGGCCGCGTGAGTTGACGAACCCCCAGTCTTGGTCAGTGCACAGAGTGCGGGAAGCAAGCGTCATGCTGCGAGGATCCAGGCTGCGATTATAGGCTTGCAGACTATTAGCAAGATTCACAACCCTGCGAAGGTTCAGGATTGTCCCTGCCGGAGGCGGACATGCTCCTGGAAATCGAACCTAAACCCAAACACGAATAACCTTGACCCTGCAAATTAAAGTCCTGTTGCAGGGACCTGCATGCCTGGAATAGTCCGTTAGAGGCCTCCTCTACTAATGCTATAAGAGTGACATTAATAACTACAAGCTTCTCCGCAATCCGATTTTCGCATTTTCTGGACCCACATCCCAGTTCACACCAAGACTTTATTGACCCCACAACACAGCAGAACTCCAAACTGAACCTGTCGAAGCCAAATGTGGTCTACTGCACAACCCTAAGTTCAACACAAAAGGTTGAACCCTACCTCGCCAATAAGAGAAACTGGGAACCCCATGCTGTCCGACTCCAGGTCCCACAGCTGCTGCGGGGTGATCTGCCGCATCCAACGATCTGTAAGGCGTGGAGCTCCGGCCTCCCCAAGGAAAACAAAACATGTTTTGAGACCTCCCTATATGGGGGTTTCCCAAAGTTAGGGGCACCTTTTTGGGGGTCCCGATAACAAGGATTGTAGTCTTATGAGGTCCATATTGGGGTCCCCGTATTTTGGGAAACGACCATATAAATGTAAAGGAACCGAAAACTGACAAGCAACAAGTGGTCCGTCGCACCAGCTCTACTGGGTGGGAATCAAGAAACAAGACGGTTGCCCAAGTTATGCAAGCAGTCCTTGCCGTATCCTTTGGAGCCATCTGCTTTACAGTTGTAGTACCTTTGGAGAAGTAACGATGAACCCACGCCCTGCATTTAATGCAAGCAGCCTTGAGCACTACACCATAAACCTTTCACAGGGTCTGTTTGAATGGGGATGCCTAGAACAGCTGAAATTGGATTCCTCTAGCGGTTTCATGTCGTGTTTGAGAATTTCCCAAACAAGTGACCGCGCAATAATGAGTGTGCAGTGTGTGGGGTAGGCGATAGTAGCACAATCTATTTCTACAGGGCATGTATGCAGGGGCAATGGTATCAGCCAGTATTATCTTCCGAGCTCCTACAGCGTGGAGTCTGGGCCGAGGTTTCATCAAAAGGTCCCCCCGAAGTCCAGCAAAAAAATATCTTTGCTAAGGGTTGTGAGAGTGAGGCTGCTTGGTCAGGTTGGAGCCTAACACTTCGGGGTCCCTTTTTCGAAGCTCCGATGCGAAGAAGAAGAAGAAACAAGGTTGTAGCATGTTGGGGCTACATTTGGGGCCCCACCAGTTATTGGAAACACGCACATCCCAAACCCAACACCTGCAGTGACAAACCGAAGGCAGGCCTCTAGCAATGCTGCAGGGGCTCGCCTGAGATGTTGGCTTTTGCTTCCTAAGTCAATTCCTCGCCCCACTCTCCTGAGGTGGATATAATCGAGGCGTAGCTATAGTTGGAAATCTACATACTCACAGACCTGCAACATACGGTTTCCGGATTTGAGGGCCCCTAGAAGTCCTTGGGCACACGAGATGGAATGCAACAGCTGCTAGCAACAAGAAGCTATGAGTTCAATTTTGTAAACTCTGAGCCCAGAATATATGGGGAGGGCTTGAGAGTCTTTCTGTTCGTGGCTTCTGCTTTGAACATCTTTGAACTTTTGGGTCTCAAGGTGAAGGCCTGTCTGTGGGGCTGAGATTAGGAGAGAAGCCCTTAGTTATGGGAGGGGGTATATGGAGGGTTCCTAAAGTTAGGGGTCCCCTTTTGAGCGTCCTCATAATAAGGATTAGAATATATTGGGGTCTAATTACATTGGGGTCCCCTTATTTTGGGAAACTACCATATGGCGAGGTATAACGACTGAAATGGTACAAAAATGACTCAGGGCATTGACAGCAATGGCAGATAGACAACGAATGCCTGTTGCGCCAACTGAAAGCTCATAGAAAAGACTTCGCCCGCCTGCTGCTTGTAAAGAACCGTTCCAAACTTCCGAACTCTACCCCGAAATCCACCTTGAAATCTCAACCCACAGCCTTGGCACCAAACCTCAAAACTCCCCCGCCCTAAGGCGGCCAAGTGTATTTACTCCTCGCCCATGGGCTAACCGCGTACGTAGCGTAAAGCCTATGTAACCGCAAGTCTACTTGATTCAAACTGCGGTATAACAGTGGTATAACGGTACCTCAACCTTCGGCTCTACTGCCCCAACCCTTTGAACGGAACAGCAAACCTCTCCTGTAGTCCCTGAAACACAAACCCTCGATGAGACACTGCACCTGCTGTGCTGCCGCGCCCTGCCCTCAGAGGCCCGTGTACCCCAAACAATGCAACATTATGCTTATCCTATTGAGGCTTGACCAAAACCTTTTGTCAAAAGAGCTCAGTTGCGACTGTCGAGCAGCAGCTTCCAGTCCAGCGGGCTCCACCTCCAAGAGCGCTTTCCGACAAGAACTACAACCAATGAAGGGCTAGAGGGTAAGTTGTTCGGGGCCTCGAACGGAGATGTTGCTTTTGGGATTTAGCATCTCTGTGAACTGTTGGAAGAATGGGCCTCTGCAAACGGAAGATCATGACGGTTTCAAGATGGTTCACAAAAAGAAAACGTGCTTTGTGAGATCCCTCAGCTCAGCCCCTCTGGCAGTAGCCCAGAAGCCACACATTGCCACGCGTCTTTGGCTGTCTAGACTATGGAAATCCCGCCGTGCGAATATCAGGGCCAGGTATCAGGGGTGCAGGGGCAATGGCCCTGTATCAATGCCATGCCTCCTCCCTGTGCGGACTATGCTGGCAAATTGGAACAGGCGCAGAAAGCAGCGTGGCAAACCCCAACAATCCAAGACTGAACAGTGAGCCCTGACCGTAAAGGGTGAATGGCTATGTGCTGGGCTCCACCGCCGTGGTCGAGTACGTGTATGAAAATGGAATCACGCTCCCAAAAAGCTTTTGAAAAGCCATGAGTGAAAACGCATGTCTGAAAATGGATCTGGGAGTCGAAGTTTAGCTGACACACCGGAAACTCTTGAGCCTGACACCCGGTTGGGGGACCCTACAAGAATGCAACCGTTGGGCCACGCTCCGGGGCTTGAAGCCTACGGCCATGACCTAAACCCCAAACCCTTTTCCTAAAACTATCAGCTGTAAACCCTGAGCATCAACACCTAAACCCAAAGCCCCAAGCCCTAAAGCCAAAATCCTAAACCCTAAGCCCCCAACCTAAACCCTGAACCATACACTCTACAACTTAAACTTACAGATGGTGAGTAGGGGATAGGGGCTACATTCCCTATTCCCTACTGGCAACCAGTAAGTAAACCCTAATTTATGGACGGACAAAACGTTATAGGGGGCGCCTGCGCAAACCGGGCGAGTCGTCGACTGAAGCCTACCTTTTTGGTTTAGGGCTGAGGGCTTAGAGTTCAGCACCAGGGTTTGGGATTTAAAGTTTGGGGCTTAAGGTTTAGTGTTTGGGGTTGAGGGTTGAGCATGAACAGCATGGCACCCTCCAGGACCCTTCCGGATGGGGCTGCAGTCTCGCTGAACAGCTTTGAGCATGCGTGAGGGAAGCCAAGATTTTGCAGCTGCCGGGTGAGGACAAAAGAGTGCCTCTTACCCTCCCCGAAATAACATGGAACCAGGAAACAGGCCCTTTGTAGACTGCTATCCCTTCAATTGGGTTCACAACACGGTTGCTTGTTAGTTTGCGGGGGTAGGTGCTATCGGTTTCTATTGGGTAGGATTTGGCTGCCTTCCAGGCTCATGTTCTCTCTAGATGTGCGGCGATCAATAGCTACAGGGGTTTACAGCAAGCCGGATGTATAACTAAGCACTACTGTTATCTGTAATGGTTTGTGCAGAGGACGATTGGACATTGCCTGGTTGTAACTTGGCTGGCCCCCACCTGTTTTACAGCGTGAAGCGCTTGAGCTCTTCAGATGTCTGCAGCTGCTGCGGCTGTCCAGATTCAACAGGCTTCTTGGCTAGAACCCACACTATGCAGATTGCTAGCGTGAAATTGTAGACTAATTCTTCAGTAAGCATCAGCACGGATTCGCCATCTTTATTATCGATTTCCCTTCCCATAAACAGATTTCCCTTCATCAGGGAGGCGTTGCAGCAAGACTATAGTAGGTCTCATACGCTTTTTTCAGCTCAGACCCTGGTCGACCTGTGCAAGGAATGGGAGATTTATGTAGATTTACATGCTTGGCTCTAAAGTGGTCTGATTTCCCCATTTTCACAAAAGGATCATCCTTCTTGAGGGGTCCTTCCGAACAGCAACTGTATGTTTCCCCTACCTATACAACACCCTAGGGCCAATTTGGGGGTCTTGCGATTCCAACACTGCCCGCTACACCATCCTGTGCTCCCCAAATCTCCAACGTGCTAACCCACATCTTTGAACCCTGAATGACGGTCTGCACATAGATCCCAAGTCGAACCTCAAATCTATTCCTATTCATAAACTTCAACATGGGCAAAATCTCGCCAAACCTGAACTTGGTTGGCCGTCCGTGGGCAGTTATGATGCAAGTATAGCTGCAGCTATACCCAATTATGACCCTTTCTGCAACGGGAGTTAAGGCACAAGAACAAGTAATCCTGCATCCTGAGACATCTGTATAACTGTCCCAGTTTCTTGTTCATCTGGCATGGGCTTTGCGTTTGATCTTCCATTGCCGAGAAAATTTCAACAAAACCCTAGGAAGCCCTGTATAATCCCTATATATCATGATAAGTGGACTAGAAGTATGCATGAACCTCCAAGTGAATCACGTGGCGCCTCGTCCGAAATCCAGTGCTCGTAGACCTCGAGACTTGCTGGTTGCTGGTAGCAAGGAAGAGAACATGGAAACTATAGTTTAGGGTTCAGAGTGGTTAGTGGGGAATGTAGGAATGGATCTCTACAGTGGCCCAGATATACTCTTCCCTACTCTAGTATATTTGCATTACCTTCACCAGTCAGAATTCGCACTATGAAGGAAGGTATTTAAGGTTTACGGGGTCAGCAGTTGGAAAGCAGCACTCGCAGGTCGACTTATGGCTCATGAATGGAGAATCAAAAGAAAACTCAACTGGTAAATGATATGGACACGGTTATGTTACTCATAATTGCACCTAGGTATGACCCAAGAGTGTTACATTCTGTTTTCACAGAGCCGCCAAGTAGGAGCAATGAGCTATGCGGGAGAGCTTTTTGCGACTTGGGGGGGTAAACAAACCTGTGACCTGTGCAGGACTGTTTGTTTGAAGGGCTGCTTGAGACAGGGCAACAGATCAAGCTTAAAGTTGAGCGATCACGAATCCATGTTTGGGTCCGCTGCGTACTCTGGACATAAGACCTGGACATTCTGTGAAGCACCGTTCCTTCTTGTTTCTTCTACAGCGATACGGTCAGGAGGAAACCATGATGACGGGTCTTCCAGGAGCCCTCCAAAACGCATCAGACCCAAGAGACCTTCAGCGCTGCTGCCTGGAACATGACAATTAACCTTCAACATCAGAAAGGCCAAGAGATTCAGAAAGGGGATTTCTCATAGCAGGATATCGGAGACAACACTGAGAAAAACAAAGAAGCGCGTCTTCAATCTTACCTTTCCCAATCTAGAAGCAAAAGTGCGGGAAACGTCAACGTAACTGTACACACCTAGCACTCTAAGCCAGAGATATCCCCACAGGTCCATAAAGCCTCCTTTTGCAAGGACCGGGTCACAGCACGGTCGCCTCTCATAATAGTCCTTGCCCATATCCTGGGATGGCATAGGAACTCGCTAAATAGCAACACCACCAAAACCCCTTTTAATCCATGGTGCACAAACCCCAACAAAGCTCTTCCCCCAAAACCCCTAAACCCAAGATATCCTATTGTAACTTCAGATGCAAGCTAGATCCCTCAACCCTGAACCCTGAACTGGCTACATCCCCCACAATCCCTTTAGTACCCCTATGTTATACCACACCATCCTTAACCTACCAGGGCCGCCTCAATAGCGAGCCGGTGGCCCACCACACGGGCAAACTCAGGGAGCGATAGGATCTGCACACGAGGCTCGCTTTCGTTTGGGGATGCTCAAAATTCCTCTGGGGGCTCCCCTGGGTTGGCTTTGAAAAATATTAGTATATAGGGTCCCTTATTAAAGCCATTAGGGAAAATATTAAATATCCCAGGGCCTACCCTGTTCCAGAAGATGGGGTCCATTGTTGGGGATTTCCGATAATAAGGCCCATAGTATTGAGGGTGTGGAAGGGGGGACCATCGTTTGCGGAAACTCCCGTATTGGGTCTGCATGATTCAGGCGCCTAGAGGGGCCATGGGGAATATGCAGGATAACGTAGGAGTTTGCCTAAAATAGTGTTGTCCAAATGGGAGCATATTTCAGAACCAGACATGCAAGCAGAATCCACGTGCTTGGGGCTGTGAAAGTACACTGAGAACTTTTCGGAAAGATGAGACAAGGAGTTAGGATTCATGATCTAGGTGTACTTTACCCCATGGATGGAGGTTTCAGGGCTTGAGGGGCCTGGTGTGCTCCCAGACACAGTGAATGCTTGAAAATGCTGATGGGGTGTTCTGGTCGGAAAGAAAATTTTAGCGTGGACTCGAACACCTGACAGCTAGATTTCACATGTTGACCCCTGCACCAGGAGCTTCACATTCAGAGCGTTCAGAAAACTCAATCCTCAAGGTTTGGCCTCGAGTCTTTCAGATTTGAATAGACACCGAGGGTTTATGTGGAAGTCTAGGTTACTAGCTGGGTTCAGAGCGATTGCCTGCAAGCCTGGGAGGTCAGTCATAACCAGTCCTGATCGCTTTCTGAGCTTATGATCACCTTTGAATCTGGTCGCGCAGACCTTTTGAACACT
>CAJNIZ010031113.1:133375-161172 GCA_905231905.1 Symbiodinium pilosum
ACAGATGAGTTGACATGGCTGTACACTAAGAGATATTCACATCACCCACCCACCCGAAATGCTGAACCCCACTTGAAGTACGCCAAGTCCTCAGTCCGGCGTTCTGAGCCCTGGGCCTAATCCTCGAATCCTAAGCACAGAGGCTCAGCCTCAGGCCCTTTAAATCCCGAGACCCCGTGAAAGACCTGCAGTGCCAGAACTCTGCAAAAGATCTCCGGCGGGTAGATGCCCAAGTGGACGTCGGCTGAAGCATTGGGTTCAGAGTCTAGGGCTTAGCAATGAGGGGTTGATTTAGATGGGGCGTGCTATTACAGAGGAGCCAAAGGTTCTGAGTTTATGTCCAGACCCTCAATTTAATTCCTGTTTGAGGAGCGGTTGGCGATGCCGACGAGGGAACGAATGCTTGCTTGGAGGTGTAGTGTAACAATGGATCGGCTGCTATGGAATACTAAGGGGAATATCAGGCTTGGCACAACGTTGAAGAAGAATGTAGCTAGACGAATGCAAGGATCATTTGTGGGCAGGGAATCCCCAAAACGGGATATTCCTTCTTCCTCACACCATACATGGATGGATTCCAAATGTGGTTTAGGGAAATCCTACTTTGTATTCGGTGGGCTTAACAAGGAATACGCAGGCTTCGGAGGCAAAGCCTGCCTGCTTTTCGGCTTCAGACACAGATTCGGTTTTCGCCATGTATGCTGAACCTACGTAATGTAATCCGCTCGGCTTTTGGCAGAGTTCTCAAGACTCGAACATTCCCCACGCTCACAACTGGTCAACCATGAGCCGGCTGCAACGTAGGCTGCACAAAGCTTTCTCACAGAGCATGTTGCCGTCAATCGATCCACAGGGTTGAATGGTATCAAGGCACTCTAGGGCCATAAACACATCGACTATGTTGCACCACCAGGCGTGACGACAGCAACAGAAGAATTGACCATGACTCAGACCTAGATATGGCTACTGCAGCAGAAGTCAGAACAGAAAGGATAGAAGTGGCACATACCGAAAGATCATGGGAATAAGGTAAAAGGAGGAGGACCCCTGCAATAAAACCGCAACGTCAAAATGCCAACAGCAAACCTGTTACTGCCCAACCTGCTACTCAAATTATACGGATTGCATAAGACCTCTTATTGGGATTACAAAAGGCTCATTCCGGGGGTTTTATTTAAGCCAGTCAACAGAGATCCTACAGCCCAATCCCCAAACATGAGGTAATTATCCGGATCCATTCTTTGCCTTCCAAAAGCCCAGCGACCTGCTGAAAGCCACCGTGGGCGAGGATCCCGAACCAGCAAGACAAAGCGGGTCGCCTCTTTCATGCTAGCGTCACTTTTGGAGGATTGCAAAGCAACATGAGGGGGTTTTGGTAACGAGCATAGCAAATTTATGGTGAGCTGTCTGAATACCATGCCACTTTCAGGTGTACAGGAGGGACCCTCGCTTGGTATCAACAGCTCGCGTTGCTCTTATGCACACAATCAACATTTGCGTTGCAAGCAGCACTAGCCTTCCTCACTACTGCTACCAATAGCCGAGCCGTCTTACTTCCAATATAGAGAAACAGCTAATACCAAACTTATTCCTCTGGGGCTGTCACGGGCTTTTTCGATGCATTGTTATGAAACTTGCGTGTCTGCTTGAGCATCACTGGAGAAGTCGCTTGAAGTCCGCATCTCAAGATCTGGGATAGATGCTACCAAAGGACAGAATAACATGGAACCTGTCGGAGACCCCTCTGTAAAAAGACACTAGTCTTTGTAGAGCCCTCTCTGGGAGTCCATGCTTGTGCGGGGAAGGCCATCCCCACCCGAGTTGGTATTAGAGATTCAAGCCATCTCGTCCTGATCTCCAGCACCCAGGAGATCACTCTAAACCGCTGCGAGCACGCACCGCAACAACATGAGTGAATCCGGGCATGCTCGGGAACAAAACTATATACTTCAGGCCATCAATTGTCCAGAAACTTAACCGTGTTTGGCCCCTATGAGCCCTGAAAGTCTACATTCCGAAAACCCAAGTCCCCTGGATCGATGATACATGAACCTGTTCTGAAAATTCTTCGGAATAGCTAATAGTGAATGAAGATTGAAACTGAGTTCAATGGCCCGACACGCGCCGTGCACATCGAAATGCAACCTGAAGCCAACAACCCAAAACCCCGAATTGCACCACGCAACCAGTAACACCTAAACCCCATAGCTCTCCACCCATCACCTACTCGTGAGCCTTCAGCGTTGGTCCCGGCAGTGCCCGCGGGATGGAGCTAAGGTCCGCCACTCGGATGGTTTTCATGGTGAGGGGCCCGTCGCCCAACTGCAGGAGCTGAGAGGTCTCAAGGGTTTAGGGATTTAGGGCTGAAAGTGTAAGGGCTATAGGGTTGGAGATTAAAGGTTAGTGGGGTTCAGGGTTGCAAGTCGAAAGCTTCGGGCTCAGAAACCTATAGGAGTTCGTAACAGATTAGGCTTGAGGATGCATGCGCATGCAGATGGTTGCAGCTAGGCTTAAAAGTGTCCCACATGAGTAAATAGTTCTAGCTCTGCTTGTATATACCTACCAATGAACTTGCAAGCACAGGGTTGGGCTCGCTTGAGAATTGACGAATTGACTTGCGTATGGTTTTTCAGGGCTATTTCATTCAGGGCTTCAGTAGGGGGGTTGCAGGCGTATGGTTCCGGTTTCATGTCGGAGCTTCGGGGTGGGTCTGTACTTGTGGGGGACGGGAAGGCTTGAGGCAGAGAATTTAGGCGACAGCTTCGAATTTTCAAGCCGCAGCTCGTTGGTCAAGAATCTGCAATGCGAAGCCCAACAGGGTGTAGAGAGAAACTAAAACTTCTCACCAGGTTTCACAAGGTTCCTTTCAGGTTGAGCAGGACTCCAGCCATCTCTGCATCCATTTCGAAACTTCAAGAATTGAATCCCGAAGCCCTCTCTGGGATTTCTTCGCATCTCGTAACCCAGCAAATCTCCAACACTTACCACAGCTCCAAGCTTCACGCTACATGCCGAAAGCAGCAGCATTTAATTCTATGGAATATGTAGGGATCATGGTCCACAATCATTAAACATCATTCCCAGAAATATCCCTGTGTTCCATGCCTCTCCACGGCAGAAGCGCTTCAGCTTATGCATTGACCGCTGACTGAGATCACCTTGGCCCCAGACTCTTCGAGCTTTGGGCTTCTGGGAGAAGATGCAATATTGATTTATTACTGTTGGTACTTGAGGGCGTGTCGCTCTGGGGCCTGGGTTTTTGCATAGAAGTTATTTTGGGGGTTTAGGATAAGTATGATGCTATAGCATCAATTATGAGGGTTCGGCTTGGTATTGGTCATTTTGACCTACCCAAGCTCTGGTCTAATTCCTATGGCTATGGCAAACCCTGGATAATACCGTAAATACCGACAAATCTGCTGTCTGGGAATACACGACATATTTCTTAGCAGGAAGTTCGTAATTGTAGTCCTAGGTCTCCTAGGCATCATGATTTCGAGCTTGATTTTCAATTTTCAAACAAGTAAGGGGGGAAACTTATACAAAAATCTGGGCATCCTCGAATTGTGCTGTAAGTAATTGGTATGAAGGAAGCGCATTTTAGCAACGAGCTTAGAGCACCAAGAATATATCTTAACAATAGATATGCCACAAAGCGACGTTTTTGTCTAGTGAAGAATGAAAGGATTTCTAAGGTTTCTGGTTGAGACAGTGGGGTTTTTCATTCTCGTCAGGAAGTCGACAAGCTCTCTTGGTTTCCAAGTAGAGTTCTACAAATCTCTTGATCTGTAGAAGCGTTACTTTATCTCGCTGAGGGTACTAATATTTTTTGGCCAGCATGAGCACTCGCTACGTATCTAGAAGAAGATGATTGTTTGTTCATCGTATTACGTATTGCAGAGATTCTCTCTTAAGAAGTTATAGGTTTAGCCGTCTCTGCACCTTTGAATCGAAAGCATTCTTACCTATTCAAAACAAATTAGGGGGTTCTCTTCCAAGAATGATTATGGTACTTTTAGAAGGACGCTAGCTTTTTGAATAATTGCAGAAGCAACAATCTGTTAATCTAAAGCTAGATAAGGACTTGAAAAACGCAGGAGAGCTATATGAATGGCTAAAGGTCACAAGGGCTGATGAAATTTCAGAGCGCCTGGGCTAAACTGTTGACTTTATAACTACGCCTGAATCTGGTATAGATCCCTGGCTCCCTTTCGTAAAGCCACGCTTGCTTGGAAATGGGGATGTCCAGGATGTAAGTATAACATACATATATATATATACATATAAAGTATATCGTATCCCAACGCGGCAAATTCGTTGGTTTGTACAGTATTTTCTAGTGTTCTAGGGTAGGGACCTTACCTCCTATTTACTTTATGTGCAAATAGCATGAAATAAGTACAGCCCAAGTCAATTGCAACTTCATGATTTTCAGATAAGAGCGCAGGAAAGTTTATAAACCCGCAGGAGAGTTTATAAACCCTAACCCTTTTGACCTTTGACCTTCAACATTATAAGAAAGGCAAATAGCGTAAACGAAAGAAATACCTCGTCCATTGATACTTCAAATTCACTTATGAGCCTGAACATTACCTTATGCAAACGGCAAATCGCCAAATAGCGGAAATGAAAGAAAGACCTATTCCTTCCAGATTGCCAGATTGCGGATTGAGTTATCTTGAAGTTGAGGGGGGGGAAGGGGGGGCACTGTTGCAACATAAGCTAACTTCAGAGACTTGCCGCCCCCCGCCCTGCCCCCCCCCCCCCGTAAAGTTTATAAACCCCAGCAAAGTCTATAAACCCCAATGGCCTAATAGTTTTAACAAGTACTGTTACCTTCTGCTATCTCAGATTTCTGCATAGCACATAGCAGACTTTAAGGTGTGCCACGGACTTTGATTAGAAGAAGCTACTCCAATACATAATATATCTATCAGATAATTATACGAAGCTTTAATATAATGTCTATTTCTCTATATTCAAAAACCCAGCATCCCACGTGAAACATGGAGCCTGACAGTGGGGCCTTCTGCAAGATGCAAGAGGGCTTTATGTTATTCTGAGGGGAGGGTATGAGACTTGACTCCGAAGCTGCTCTTGGAGAGTCACCGTCTCGGCAGCTGTGGTGACAGTCATAAAGACATTGCAGAGAGCGATCCTAAGCTGAGTAGAGAGGTTCTTGGTAATTACTGACATCTTAAGGGACCATCCCAATCTACACAGGTGCTGTTGTCAGGCTCTTTGTAGCTGTCAGTACATCACAAGTAAATCCCTACCATATCCAAATAGTAGCTACTCGGCCGGGGCTGGAGGCTTTATGAACTGCCACCTGAGGTCAGAGCTACGTGTGTTGATTTAGAGTGTGGGAGGTGGACCGTGCTTTAATTATCAAGGAAATGTGATGGAGTAATCAATTCGCACAGAACCCAGAACCCAAGAGAACTCTAAACTTCTACTGCAACCCCTCGACTCTAAACCAAACACTGCAAGTGCAGAAACTTCTGCCCCGGACCCTGAGCCAAAAACCTTGAGAGCTCTCTCTAGACTCGTACGTACCTGTCCAGGGTCTGTTTCTGGCCAAATGAGAATCAGAATGATGCACTGATCTGACAACAAGTCCAACTCTAGGGCAGATTCCAACCATCCGGGCTACGCTACTACAATTCCTAAGTCATAGGCATAAAGGGTCATGCAGAATTCCTTCCACACAGCAGGGATGATAGTAGCATTTATTACTCAAGCCAGCACAGGTCTATACCGCAGGAAAACATCCTATAAACCATTACATATCCCCAGCTTCCATGTCACAACAGCACTACCAATATAACCCCAATATAACCCCAATATGACCCCAATATAACCCTAATATAACCTTAAAATGACCCCAATACCGGGCAATACCCTAATATAACCTTAAAATGACCCCAATATAACCCTAATATAACCCCAAAATGACCCCAATATAACCCTAAAATGACACCAAAATGACCCCAATATAACCCTAAAATGACACCAATATAACCCCAAAATGACCCCAAACTGACCCCAGTATAACCCTCATTACTCAAGCCAGCACAGGTCCATACCGCAGGAAAACATTGCATATCGCCAGCTTCCATGTCACAACAGTACTACCAATATAACCCCAATATAACCCCAATATAACCCTAATATGACCTTAAAATGACCCCAATATAACCCTCACATAACCCCAATATAACCCAAATATAACCCCCATAAAGAATTTGCACAGGATCCATTTGGGACCTCGAGAAGGTGAGTAGCCTCGGCTTTCTCGGGCTCAAGCTCAGTTCTGGGTCTAGGGACTCGGTAGGTAGATTACCAAACACTAGCGATATCAAGTAGCAGTAACTGTAAGAGACCATAAGATCTTATGTGATCATAGTTTAAGATTTCCCTTGCCTAGCTTAAGCTGTAGGACTTAAGGGTTTTGGAGGGCGGCGGTTGACGGGTTTGGCGCTTCCGCCTTCAGAGCTTGTGAGGTAAGCCATGGAAGACTCCAGGATTTAAGGTTAGACGTTTAGTGGTTCTGGGGTCACTTAACCAACCTTTTTCCGGGTCACTAAGCCAATTCGGATCCCGCGCCGGTTCGGGTCACTTAGCAAATATTTTTGCGGGTCACTTGGCCAATTCAGAGTTCAGGATTCTGTGACAGCCTGAAGGGTCCTGGGCCCAGGGTTTAGGGGTTTTGGATTTAGCTCCAGGGTCACTTAGCCAATTTTTCCGGGTCACTTAGCCAATAAAAAACGTGCCAAGCGACCCCCCAAAGAAATTGCCAAGCGACCCCTTTACCCGTTTAGCGTTTCAAGGCGTGAGGCTTCAGTGTATTCAACAATCGCTTGAAACATGATATTCCCCAACGCCCAATGCAGGCCACCTGGCCCCTGAACATGAATGGCAGCTTCTTAGGGTCAAATACCAAACAGTAGTAAGTAGGACACCTCGACGATGAATGCGAGATGTCAGACAGACTCCATATTATGGGGGTTTCCAGAAGTTACTCCCCTTTAAGGAGTCCCTACATACTCCGGCCCCCTATCTATGGAAATTCCCTTTTTGATTTAGAGATTATACACACTATTTCTTGCAGGCCACAACGAGCACAACATTCCTGAACGGATCCGGAGAGGGAGCCAAGCTTTACAAATCATCGTGCGGGGGGAGGGGTGGGGGTTGGGGTAGGAATATTCCTGAACCCCGAACCCCGAACCCCAACCCCATTGCCTGGCGTGTAGCCTGTGTTCTCAGGTTAGGACCTCTTTTGAACGTTGCTCGAGAATTCGTTGCGCTCGTCCTTCTGAGCCATGTCTTGCAAAATCTTGGAAAGTTTCGGTGTAGCCCGGTTCAACCGCTTGTGATGAATATACACAAAGTCTCATACGCTCCACATAGAAGTCCTCGATCAACCGGGAGGCTGTTCACCAGTGAAGACTCCCTTGAGTGGCTCAAACAGAGTTGTGGTAGTGTTCCGAAACAACCTTGGCTGCCATGCTTCTTCGCATGGAAAAAACAAATCGATGGAACCTAAAGTGCTTGGTAAAGAAAACGTCCGGGCTGAGGGTCTAGGGTGCTCAGGGCTTGGGGCAAAAAACGGAAAGGTCACTTTCCTCTATGCGCTTGCTGATCTCTCAAAAACTAGGGTGGCCAAGAACTTGCCATCCTCTACAGTCCGCATGTCGACACAAAAAGACAGCTTGAACAGCTCTCCTCAATGGGGCAGACCCTCTATGAAGGACTCCTTCAAGGGAGATTAGATGCGTGCGCGTGTTTCAGGATGGCCTGGTACTTAGGCCTGGTAGTCTCAAAACATTGCATGCGAAATCCAACATCCTTCCCCTTGGAAAGACCATGGAATAGGGCTTGCATCTCCACAGATTACGAAGACCATCCAGCGAAACGATGTTGGGTGCTAAGGGTTGCGAGTTTGAGGTCTAAGGGCTCGGGGCTGAGGACTTCAGCAATAAGTTGGCTTTGGTAAGCCCAACCCAAAGATTCAGATCCTGCAACCATCATATGACTTTGATCGGGTCCTCATTTTGAAGGTTCCCTCTTGTTACTCAGGTTTGCAGGCTTAAGCGAACCCTCAACCCAAACCTCCACCATTTGACAAGCTGCCTGTCACATGGGGGGTTTGGGGTACCCTATTGTATCCTGTCCTGTCAGAATGTCCGCTAGTGTTGTGTGGCTTCTACTGGCGTCACCACTATAATGACCTCAAGCAGCCAAAGGATCAGGGTTAAGGCTAAGGCTTAGGGCCCCAGTCTCCAGAAGTAGTCCTTGCAAGTCCGTTTTAAGTCATCACACCTAGTCTCGCAGGCTCTCGATGGAACTGAGAGATCTGGGAGGTTTTCTGTTTTCGAGATCAGGCCTCAAGTTCCTGCAAAGACTTGGACTGTTGTTGCAAGAACCCTCATGGCAGAGGCTACCGGAACTTGGAGACTCCACATCCTTCCTCAAGGACTCCGACAGGTGGTCCCTTGTCACGGGACCCCTTAAGTTCCCCATGGAAACAAGCTGCCCGAGAGTAAACGTCGAACCTTCGCGGCCAAGGGAAAGCACCTTTGACTTTGGCGACTGTGAGTTTTGGGTTTTGGCTTTAGGGCCTACGGTGTCCTTAGACTTTGCGGGTGGCTATCGACTTTAGAGACGCATGGGATCTTGGGGTGAAGCAGTTGACGGAGTGTGGGCTTCAGACCATCTACTGTAGCATGTGGCGATGTTCAATCAAGATTGTGTGCCGCAACAATTTCGTAAGGCAAACACGTTCCCCTTGAAGAAGCCACATGTCCAACGATCAGACGTTGGGTCTCTGTGCGGCAGCTGTTGCGGAAGTTGTCGCAAGTGTGCGTGTTGTGGGTTCTCCTAACCACACACACGCAGCCCGCTTTGCTACCCTGCGAACGCTCCCTCTTAAGGAAGAAGCTTAGGGGATAGTATAGGGGCGGTAGTGGTTAGGGAACCCATATATTTGGCGCTGTGGGTTCTCCAATGGCTTAGGCCTACATGGAGCCGTACATGAACCCGAAACCAACTGAATCCTTCTCAGTGACCTCTACTACTTTTGGCGCCAGCTTCTCCCCATCATCCACGTACGTAGCCCCGATTATCTTCTGCTGATGTTTGACCCTCAACCCCGTAAAATGCGTTTTGCACACATCTTCTCATGCCAGCTTCCTGACGTGCTGGCTGCTGCCCAGGGGCGTGGAGGTGCTCCACGACATCATCCGCTTGAGCAGCTGTGCCTACGTACAAGTTCTGGGGCTCTCCAACAATTAGGGCCCGCGTTTTATGAGCCCTAAACTAAGCAGTGAAACATATTGGGGTCTATACTTGATCAGGTGCAGGTCTTTCCGTCAAGCATTTGAGTTTTGGGGTCTAGAGTTACGGGTTACGGCGACCATCTGGGCAGGGATGACATGCCGCTTTTGAAGGTCACATCATCTGGTCAAAGGGGCGTGAGCTACGCCTGACTTGGCAATCCCCTCCCCCTCCAAGCCCCTATCCCCACAAATACATGTTTGCAAGGTAGTACCATTATGTAATAAGTGGGAGATTGATCGTTGGAGGGTGTGGCAGCGGGAGAGTATCGTTAATTAGGCCGAGGGTGAGGACGTGCAGTAGTAATGTCCACGGGGCTCGATGCAACACTCCTGTTCCTTCGAGGTCCATGGGTACTTATCAAGGAGAATAATTGTCATGCTCGAGGTATAGCCATGTTAGGGCAAGTAGAAGTAGGTTATAAGTACCCACGAACCTCCAAGTATAGGGATCTCCACAGGGGCATAGCTCAATTTTCTGTCAGGGTGGTCCTGAGAGATTTCTTGATGCGAGATTCCAAGCATGAACCCCTAAAAGGCAGAGTATAATGTAGGAGACTAAATCATCCGGTTAAGGTTTCGCGCGGGGAGAATATTGGTAGTTATTCAGGCTTCTACACTTCCAGCTCACAATTCTAAGGGCAGGCTTGGTTGGCCCCATGCAGTTATGCAAAGAACCTATAGGGCCTGAGAAGGGGAATAACTCAATGCGGGAAACCTGAACCCATGGTCGCCGGCAGAAACCTTGTCAATTGGGCCATGTATCCTTCACCACCGCGTGACTGCCAGCAACCCCCCTAAAGCCCATGAACCCCACAAACCTGAACCTACATGAGCCCCTTTTTGAAAGACCGTCTTAGGGATTCCATGTTAGCTTGGGGAATTCTGAACTTCTGAACCCAAAAAGCCTCGCTGTAGCAGCGAGCATTCTTCGGCCGCCCTTGCAGCCGTCGCGGCAGCGAAGATCGCTGCCGCCCGGTTCCTTGGATGATAGTCCCGCTGAGGTGTAGCTCCAAAAATTTTGGCTACAGGGCTTTGGGGTTGAGGGTTGAGGCTTCAAGGTGTAAGGCTCAAGCCTGGGTCTCCATGCTCATAGGGAGCAACACCAACCTTAGCCATTGACAAGCAGCGCCCTTCAAGCGAATGGGCTGACCACGGATGTTCACGTGGCACCCTGTTAAGAGTTAAGTAGGCTGACAGGTGTTCCACAGCTTCAGCGCATCCTTTGATCAGAGTCAGGTTGCGCTGAACATGAAGGGATACGCTGTTGCCAACCACACGCCCTACAAGTTGCATTGAGCCTTTAAGCCCTGAGCGCCACAAATTGCTGCAGCTGAGCATCAGTCTCATGCTAACCTCCCACCATCCGCGCTCTCAAATGAGCTTGAGAGGAAGCGGCTGATGGATGGAGAGGTTAGGGTTGTGCGGCCTTAAGTGGCCCAGCCATAGCCGCTGTAACATGGGAATTTGATGAAAGGTGGGCGGGCCTATTTAGGACGACTTTCTACACAAGGAAGTGTAGAGTTTGCTCCTTGCGGATGGCCCTTCCCAGAATCTAGAACCCGAAGACAGAAGGATGAGCAGAGTTGGGCGAGTTTTGGCCACCTCACTGAGCCTGGGTATTCCTAACATTTCCTCACATACCACTGAATTCTGGCCCTAACCTAACCCCACCTTCCCAAACCGGAAAACCCCCATCCTCAAGCACAGCAGGGAACTGGGGTTGCTGTTTCGGAACTTCAGGGCCATTGCCAGCATATCGACATGTAGTCAAGAATATGGCTCTCCCATGATTACTGGTGGCTCAATGAAATTCCTTAAGAGCGACACAGAAAATCTATGGGCGGTTTTCAGGCAATAAAGGAGCCTATTACTTCCCTTATTCCCTACAGTACTAACCACCTGTAAGAAAACCAAGGCGGCGAAGCTTGAGCTCATCTAAGCATTGGCAGATCAAGTGCCAATCGCCAAAGCTCCAGGCCTTCCGCAGGTTTTACGCAGCAACGGGTGGACCAGGGTTTGAGCTAAAAACCCATTGGGGGCTGAGGTGTACCGGGGTTGTCTTGGGATGCGGTGTTGGATTTTTTTGGACTCACACAAACTGATGTCCCACACATGTAGTCTTATTCAGAGACCGGAGGCAGCTTACATGGCGAAAGCCATACCTGAGATACTTTTTGGCAATATGTTATCCCGACAACTTTAGGGGTTATAGTAGGCATCGCAGGGTGGACTCTGGGAACAGTGAGCCCAAAGTGCCCAGCATACCTTTCCTTGAAGCAGCTTCATTCCCTGAACACGGTGCCAGACTAAAACCTTGTGGTTTGAAGTGCATTTGGAATGTAACTCCTAGAGCTTACGACTTTCAACCCGGGCTTTCTGTTTACCGCAGACGACCTTTGGGCCCTTAGATTCACCCAAGGGCGGGGCGTTTGGCTGTGAGTTGGTTCGGGTCTGAGCGTTTCGGGATGGGGTTGAGGGAATGCCAGGATTCTGGATGGAAGAGTGTGGCTTCCGGACTAGAATAATGGACAAGAAAATTGAAACTACAGGGATTAAGGGTCTATATGGGGGGTATATATGGACTATAGGGTAATAGAAGGCAGTGTTGTACTGGACTTGCGATCTCAATTTTCTCAACTACACATGCATTGTAAGATCGGGAGCTTAGGATCTTGTGCTGAGGTGTTGGATTTGAAGTCGACTGAATTGAGATGGCTGGGAGGGAATCAATGTGTAGGTTGTCGGACACGTCGCAAGAAAAGAAGAAGACTGACATCAACGTACACTTCAGCCACAAAGCCTACGTCGCAAACGTTGTTTGCCACCAAATTTGGGAACCTTACCAAATCTATTGCTTTAGTACTATGCAGGGCATATTCAAGGGCTAAAATACGACAAACATGTAACCTGCACCGGGTTGAAGAAGCTCAGCTGCTGACGTCAAGGCCCACTGAGGAATCCATGTTCATCTTGCTCCTGGCGGAACATGGGGTCTATGGATCTGTGGCATAAGCAGGGGTGGGGGTTGGTATGATGGGCTTCTCCTAGGGTTGTGCGTTGTGCTTGAAAGGCCCCTCCCAGAGCTTTCCTCCATTGAGTCCGGAAATAGCAAAAACAACTTACCTGGTGCTCCTAGGAGAGTTCGATGGAGACCTATAGCAGCCTTCTACAACAACCAATCATAATTCCATCAATCAACTAGTTTTCCGACATCTTCATAGCTTGCACAGGGAAGTAACAGGGCGATTAGACCAAAAAAGCCCTTGGGCAGCGGGCGGAGGCCTGCATCTTTTAACCGCAAACTGGACACTGCGGTGGAGAAACACATCTACCCTCCACCTCATAACTACGTAGCCCTCACCTTCTCGAAAGTCACACACTGTAGCCCTACAGTGCCCGGGCACTTGCAATGACTGCGCAACCTTAAAGAAAACACTTCAACAATCATTTCTCCAACTAACGGGGCTCGTGTGTATCTTCGAAATATCACTGGAAAGTGGCCGTACTGCAAGCAGGTTAGGTGACATGCGACATCATGGCCTAAATTTCGAGGCTATCCATACTTGGAGGTCAAAGGGTACTGGTGACCTACTTGTGACAGTACCTAACAGCGATTTGTAGGAACCCTAACTCCTCCATCATGGTTCTGATGGGGTTATAAGTCCTTGGCTGACTGTAGGAGCCGAACGGGAAAGGCAGCCAGGAGTACAGTTAGCAGTGCTACAAGTACCCATGGACCTGAAAAGTACCTGTGAAGATGCATGCTTCATATCCTACAGCTGGTGCCTCCCGAATCCTGGGAAGTCGAGCATAACCTGGGAATCATGGGGCTAATTTAAGCTGAAAACCGCGGTGCCATAGGGACATCAGAAATACATGTATGTGGGCTATAAGAGACGATGAGGGTCAAAGATAATGCCAGGGATTGGCAGTGGAAGTCCGACTAATTACACCAGGGTTAGGGCTGTGATTACCTGACATAAAACACATGCTATTACAAGTTTGGAACTCACAGCTTGCGGTTTACTCAGGCTAGGTGTCCTGGATCTTCGAGTCAATTTCACCAGGAGCAAATGAATGCCCTCTTCACCCAAAATATTACAAACTCCAATCCCGCCCCGTTGGCCACTGGTGCTGGGGTACAGAGGGGGGCTACTTCCAAGTAGCTTCACATGAGAATGTACATACCAAGAACTAACGCAGCAGTGAAGCCCTTCTTAACTTCTTAGGGCTTGACCTAGAGCAAGTTGGAGGAGTCATTTTCTCCTCGCGCTTTGCATGTAACCTTCCTTACAGCAATAGCCCTGACCAGGTTATTCAAACGCTGGGACCTACATGCTTCCTAGTCCGTGCAATGTTCACGACCCGTACCCACACTTTATCCTTGGAGTCTTCCTCATAATCCATACTGCTGACAGTCTTGTGCTGGCCGTTGGCATTCTGGGCGCCCGGGCCACAGAGAAGCCTTTCTGAAACAGAGGCCGCCCAAGCTTGATCCACCTCTCACTCAATAGTAGTAATTACCCGAGTGCTAGTACTAGCAATCCTATATTTAGAATGCTAATAGCAACGATGCTCTTAGCAAGGTGTGGCATTTCAGGGCTGAAGGGTTGAGGGTTCCGATGTCCCCTGTTTAGGGTTCAAGGTCTCTGCTGTAGGCTGATAACCTTGTTTAGGGCTGACGGCTTAGGGCTTAGGGAAGCTTATACACACACCCTGGGCGGCAGGCACGGACAACTGCCAGTCTGGGGATTCAATCTTTCATCCAAAACCATGCGAGCGAATAGAGACAGTCTGGGGATTCAATCTTTCATCCGAAACCGCGCGAGCGAATAGAGACCTACCTTTCAAAAAAGTCGCTCAGCAGCCAAGTTCCATTGAGACCTAAGAGGGCTGCAGAAACTTAATCCTTTTGAAGTGGGCACCCTTTTGCTGGGGCAGTAAGTGGCACGCAACTCCGATTTGAACTACTCTGGGACTTGCGAAGCCAAGCAGAAGCTGTCACCTGGCTGCTCAAGCTTTACAAGAACTCTGGCAGAAACTATGCATCTTGGGGCTTGTTCAAAACCTATCAGAAGAGAACCCTGCTTCAGCTATGCTACTCATCCTACAAGGTCTAGCTTCATGGCCCCACCACAACATGGAGTGTGAGATGAGAGGGTTGAAGGGCTCCAGTATGTCGAGACGCATATGTCCGACGACGTGGCCCTGAAGTCGCCATGAAGGACGTATTTGTGCAAATTGTTGCAAACTGTTGGGAGACAATGAGAGACTTCTGGATTTTTCTGGGGCTGTGTGTGTTACGCGAGTATGAAAACTCAAGCGCATGCACCCTCAACCCTCACCCAGACCTGATAGATGGTTGAGAGAAGGCTTGGTTTGTAGCTCGTGTAGCATCAAGCTCATCGCACCACTTGGGATGTTGCAGGCTTAGAGGAGCCAACACCTTTTGATACAGCCCCCAAAGCCCTGAGAGAAAGAGAGCAGTTCCAGAATGCTCTAGCCAGGATCAACAACCTTCCGTGAAATTATGCCTTCTGCAGCTAAGACCTGCAAGCCCCCACTAAGCCCCACTTTCAACCGCAAGCCAGGGCTCCAGGCGTCCAGGAGCTTGTCAATGGAGGCTCCATGCCTCAGGCAATGAGGGACTGAGAGCCTCTGGGCTTAAGGGCTCCAGATGTTGGGTGGGCGTGAGAATGTACAGGAATACAACTTGTTCCAGGAACAATACTGTCCCCAGTGGCATTCGTATTCTAATCGTCCACACCCCAAGATAGACTGGACAAGTCAATCATAAGGTCAATGTCGCAGAAAAACCTTTTCCACACAGTTCAACACAATCTCCAAATGGGTGAGGTCTCCAAACCGTAGTACCTGCGTGAAACCACAGGTAAGGTCTCCGGTCATCCATCATCGCAACTTGTTTTGAAATTCGTCCCATGTCTAAATCTGGGAGCGATGTTTACGCTTTTCTTAGTAGCAATGCCTTCTTGCTCAGACACGATGCTGTTGGGTGTAGGATATAGGACTGCGGAGACCCTTCTCCCTGGAATTGGCAAGATTTTCTGAATCCACTGTCGTCGCTTCGCATATTCCAGATGCCAAACCTCAGTCAGCGAGTCCTCCAACAGCGCAAACGCGATGCGATGTCAAGTTGCTTCAACTTCCATAACGGAACTACGAGGAAAGCTTGGGTTCAGGCCGTGCAAGAGCATGACGAAAGGCCCTCGCCTGAAACATAGGTGTAGATTGGCTACTGCCCAACTCTACAACAATCCTACATAGGACTCGTAGTAGGGGTGGAGACGGTAACATGGCTTTGGGCCTTTCAAGGCTGCGTTTCGGCTTCCGGGATTCAGGATGTGCGGCTTTCAGAAACCGGAGTTTTGGATAAGACTTTGGCGGTTCTTAGGCTTCATCAGGCCTAGGCCGGGGCCGGGGCTTGTGGCTTAAGAGTTCGGGATGGAGAACTGAGGTCTATTGAGGGTTTCGAACTTGGGGCTTGTGTTGTCAAATTTCCTGAAGTCTTCCCTCTATATCCCATTACACAAAAACCCAATAGTTTCGAAAAAATATCCTATTTGGGCTTTTGGTCTGGAAGTATCGGCTTTAGGGTGCTGGGGTGGGGCTTACGGTCTCAGGGCGGGTTTGGGGTTCTTGCGGAGTCTGGTGTAGAGCTACAGAGCCTTTTTTAACCCTTGAACCTACAACCCCTATGAGGCACTGGAAATCTGCACAAAAAGCAGGTTCCTGACCAAACTACATTCAGGAGCTTCCAAAAAAAAACTGGGAATCTCCAAACCCAAAAACCAAAACACCCTTCAAGTCTGCAGATGCTTGCATCCAAGAACCCGAACCTTTCAAGTCCACAAACCTTCCGAGACTCGAACCCGCAAAGGGCGCACAAAGCTGAACCCTCAACTCCTGAACATGCTGAAAGTATGGACTTCCACCCCCAACTCCCGAGAAGACCATGTCGGACAGAACTTTGCCTTGTCTTGATGTTCTTTGCATGCGGCTGCCACAGGCATCTAACCTTCAGCCAGAAATTTGCTTTGGAGCTTGGGGGTATGGGCTTTTTTGGGGGATTGAAGCCTTTTTGGGATTCAAGCGTTCAAGGGATTTGGGACTTGAGATGGTGTATGAGATCTTCTCAAAGGATCATGATCATTCATCCGACCGGCACAACTCCATAATTTTGTCAAGCCCCCACGAAAGGGCCTTGGGGCACAAGGCCCTTCAAGCCCGCGCGCACTCTAGAAATAAGCTATAATGATAACCTATCCGGGCCCATTGGCCCATTGGCCTAAGAGTGTCACCCGCAAGCAGAGATCTCACAGCGCATGTCGCACAGTCATGTGATCATGAAGCGCAGATTTTGGTCAGGGCTCAACCCTAGCAAAGGAGCCTCCCAAATAGACCCTACACGGGTTAACTACGCATCTCTCGGCCAACTGTTTCTTAGTCAACTGCCGGCTCAAGTTGGAAACTTTGGCGTAGAATCTTAGAAAGCATGAAGAAGCAACAATTCTTGTCGGGAAAAAACACTTCTAGTGGCTATGGAACATGATGAGTCGACGACGTTGATTTGGAACGTATCCTTGATGCTGAAGCAAACGGTTTCCGATGTGAGCTCCTCGCGCCGGGCTGGCCGCCGGAGCGTGTCAAGGGCGCTTCTTGCTTGCGTTTTAGGTTGTCGAGTTGGATTTTGTATTGAAGGTGCTGGGCGGGGCTTTTGAGTTTTGATCTTGTTCAAGTTGCTCGTTGTGTGGTGGGGTTGAGAGGTTAGGGAAATGACCATGCTTTTGGGCACTCCGTATGCTCTGAGTTACTTAGGTTGTGCACCGCTTCAGGGTTGAGCTTGGGGTTTTGGGAGGCTGGTGCGAAGATGTAGGGTTCACCCCACCCATAACTTTGCACGATATGAAACAGGACCTGCCGCTGCTGCATTGAAGAGCCCGTGGTATTCAGATTAGCAGATAAATGCACTAAGCTCCCAATCACAGCAGGAAACATGATCCCTCCATGTATGTGTATTTGCAGGTATATAGATATATCCATAGGTACACACACATTGCCATGCCATATGTGTATACACCCTCAGGCAAGTTTGGTGCTTCCAAGAAATTAGGGTTTAGGTTCAAAGGCTGGAGTACCTCGAATGTGCTCAGTAGCGTAGTAGCCTTTCGCTTTAAGAATTCGACATCAAACTTGAAACGCGACGTAAACTCCAAGCATTCGAACTTCGGCCAATATAACCCGCAAACCCTCCACCCGACTTGTCCTTGCGAAAGAAATGTCGCTCCTGGAGTGACGTGATTCTGGCATACTGAATGGGTTGGGGGCCTAGATGCTCGGAATAAGACGCCAGGGAAGAGTGGAAAGAGTCTTGCCTTGTTCTATACGCAGCTACTCCTGAAGATGAACATGAAACATTGTTGCTGGGTATTCAGGTCGGGGTTCAGGAATGCTTCAGGTGGTTGACCACAACGAATAAGTTGGGTCTGTGGGCTCAGCTTCTTGCGCTCTTCGGCTGCAACGATATGTGGGTTGTCTTGTTAGTAGTTAATAGGGAATGAAGGAATGGAAAAGAAAATGGAAATCACCGTATTCTTGGGGGTTATATAACGGGCTACTGTACGAATCCATTCCTGCGCTCGCCGCTATCAACCAGCAAGGACGATGGAGGCATTCAGGTTCAGCATGGCTTCCAACAGGTTCTGACAGCTGGGAGGCCTCTTCATGCCTGAATGCAACAGGACTCTAGTTGCGAAAAGCGTTCTGACACATTCCAATTGAAGGTTGCGTGATGGAACTCCAAGGGTTTAGGGGTGGGATGAGCTCTATGCTCACTCCCACGGCTCCATACCCAGCAACCCCAAACCCTGCTACATCCGCTGTGCACTGCACCAACAGACCCTGACGTTAAGCAGTGAAACACACCCTGCCTTCTCCTTGAAAAGCTCGCCCCATAAACAACACCTGATGGGACAGGATGCTGTTGGCCGTGGTTGCATGGCATAGCATCGTGGCATCGTGTTTGATGGGGGTCTATTAGGTGAGGATGGGTCGGTGACTGTCAACAGTACGCGGCAGACAGCGCAAGGCTCTCTCCTTTCTTTGTCACAAAAAAACCACCTCCGCTGAATGCCAAGCCCACAGGATGCCTGCTATTCTGGAGGGTCAGCTCTTGATTGCCAAATCATGAAAACTTGGGCGAGCTCCTTGGACATCGTACCGTGATCTCTTACGTGCAAGTCGAGACTGCATCCCCAAAATCATCAAACTTCCAAAGCAGAAAATGACTCTTTTTTGACTCTGAAACCATGCCCCCCAACCTTGAACCGGGCAAGGGATACCATGAAATTAATTTCAAGCGTGCGAGTGCTTGGAGCCGCAGCTGAGCTAGGTACCAATCCTGACATCCCCCGAACCCCAGCTCCGCAAATCGTGCTCTCGAGCCTGCACTCGAGAAACAACCTCAACAAAACCTGCAAACGCTGAAGCCCGGACCAAACATGTCGAAGCCAACATGCGAGACCCCGCATCCTACACCCACAGTACTCCACTGTTCCTTACACCCTAAACCCTGACTGGACCCCAACCTATCTGACGGCTCGTCCATCGCCGTAAAAACCTGGCCATCTCAGGACCGGGCCCAAGGCTTCACGCTACAATGGGTTGCTGTTAAGGAATTAGATCAAGCAACCACAATGGGTATCTAGGGACAAGGTCAGGGCTTTGGTCACCATAATAGGTTTAAAAAGTAATCCCACTATAGCAATTTAATTTAGATTCCTTAACATCAACCCAGTACACCGTGCGGATAAAGATTTCAACGATAGACTGCATAGAGCTGAGAAGCTTAGGTGTTCACATGCCTCCTGAAACACTCCCTTTGAAAATTCTGAACCTAGTTGGCTTAGAAACTCGCGGCAAGCCTACCCTGTTCAAGGTGTCCCGCTTGCCTCGCAAAAGCTGTTTCAAAGGACCCTGCGTTGGGGATATTGCTCCAACTGAGAAACCCAGGTTGCCTCCGAAGAATACTGTCATGCTCACAGTGAGGATTCCAACTAAAACCCCAAGACTTCTTGGCTGCGCCCGGGGCAACGAAAGCACTGTGCTTGAGCTGGTGCTGGGGGGTGGGCAGGTGACGATTGAATAAAGTCTTACTTTCTTACGGGCGGCAAGCCGAACCTGCAAACCCAGTGTGAAAAATCAGGCTGCGATAGCTGGACCTAAAAACCCCCCAACCCTGCGTCCAAAAAGCTGAACTAAACCTACATCCGAAGCCTCATGCACAAGTCTAAGTACAGCTCATATGGCTTTCCAAAATCAGGGCCCCATCTTGGTACCTAAGAATACTAGGGGCCGTACTATGTTCAGGGCCACACGATACCCTAAACAAATCCTAACCCCTTCGAAGATCTCTGCTGTGGAATGGCGCCTCGCCACCGACATGGCTGATCTCGTAGCCTCATTACCAAGAAAGGTGCTTGCTTGGCTCACTAGGTAAGTATGATTGCGATAGCTCTACTTTTATCATGAAAAGCTTTGTCATCAGACTTATAATTGGGGAGGTAAGGAGTATTAGCTTTTGGCGGCATAGCGCAGAGAATATGGTTTTGGATCATTAGGGTTTCAGTTGTGGAGATGCACTATATCAAGCTGTTGGAGAAGTCTGCAAACTCAGCACATGCAGGTCCGAGCATTTGGCTCTCTGTCGTGATAAGCGTGCAGATGCACACGGCTAACCAAAAATCTGGGGAAATCGCCAGGTTCAACCCCCTCGTACCATGACCCTGAATCCTCTTCCCTGAAGCCACAACATCTCGATTGCAAGGAATTCACCGGTTCAGTTTTTTAATTACGAAGCAGACGAGGTATGACATGCTGTGAGACAAACCATGGTTAAAGCAGAATACAGACATCATCATCTTGCTCATCCCAATTTGATAAATTGAGGGACTCAATTTCTTGATTTGTAGGTCGCCCTAGGGGGCCTCCTGCTGACGCATTCTGAGTCTGTGTATCCCTACATATCAGCCGTCCCATCCTGAATGCAAAGCTATGGTTTCGTGGAATGTCTCTAGCGAAAGGCAAACTTCAAACCCGAGAACAGCTCGCAAAACCGAACTTGCAAACCTCAGGGTGTAGAGCACCAGTGTCAGGGCTATGGCACAGTACGCACAAGCCCGCAAGGTCTAGGGGCCCTTAACCTAACCAAACAACCTACACCCGGAAATCCGATTCCGTTGAGGTCGGCACGTTTTGGCTGCACCTGACTGCTTTTTCTTGAGCATGTCAAATTAATGTTGGTAGGCGTTTTCTTGACGGTTTAGCTTTCACTTCAGAAGGTTGGGAGCGCGGCACTTGAGATGAAAGGACACGTCTTGATGGCATTTGCCATCCAGTCTCGAGTACGGCAAAGGTTTGCGTGTTTTCTGAGATTTACTAAACTCTTCTGCACCATCAGCCGAAGACCTGCAATGGCAACAGCCCTAGATCCGGAAAGGTACCGTTTCACACCTTACTGGTGCTCAGTGGGGAGTCGGGGGCGTGTATAAATGGCTTCTGTATGGGAGTCTGCAGGTCTCATGAGGATGGAAGTCTCCACTCTCACGTCAACACGAGAAACAAACACTACAGGAAATATTGGAATCAGCAATCGTGATAAGGACGGTTATGAAGATGCTGCAGCGAACATTATCTGAAGGTTCATGAGTAATTTTGACCCAGTCATGTCGGGTTTGTGAAAGTAAGCCTCCAAGTACATGAGAACGACTAGGGCCGCAACCATGGAAGAACAATGCCGGCCGAACTTAGGACTCTTCGGCTGTTATCATGGTTGTATCAACTCTCTCCCGGCATCTCTTCCATGACCTCAACCTGACTCGAGCCAGTACTTACAAGGGATCAAGGGCAAAAAGCGGTGACCATCAACATTGAACCCTAAATCTTGAGGATTCTGAGGCTTCCGCGACAGGGGCCGCCGCCATCGCCTCAGGTGCCTAGTGAAGAAGCTTGTGGAAGGGCGGCGAGGGTGAGGAGCCCAGTGGGCTATACCAGGATCGAATTCTGATATGCTGAGGCTGCTGAAAGGACAGCAAGAGCGGGTGCGCTGTGGGAGGTCAGGAGGCATGCGGATGGTGGGCTTTAGATTGGAAGCGTGGGGTTTGGCTCCTTGGAGCTGAGTAGGATGAGGGGGAAAAGGTTTCAGCTACGTACTGCTTTATCAGATTCCAAAGAACTACTATATGATCCGTTGCTTCTCTCCCTACAAATCACCAGGTAATTGGGCTTTGGGTTTGTCAATTCAAGGCTCAGGGCCTGGAAGGCAAAGGATCGCACAGCCGAGCCCCACAACTGGTCCTAAGCCCGACTACCCCCGAGTGAAGACGTCAGTCATTCCACTTGAACCTTAAGCCCCAATGCTTGCGTTGCCCCAGCTCTAAATCCTCAGAGCACTGTATATGAACCCGAAGACCTACTTGCCAGCCTTGGGCAGTGCGAGGCTGCGCAACGCGGGTAGCACATGGAGTGCGCGCGTTGGACAAAATTCAACTTTAGGGCTGAGTGCTTGGGGGATAGGGTAGTGGTTAGGTTGCAAGGTTTGGGGTAGTGGGGCCAAGGGATCGGGGTCAGGGTTTAGGATAAAAATTTTCGGGATTCCGCGCAGGGCTTGAGGTTACGGGTTTGCGGATGGGCTTTGCGAAGTAGGGACCGATGTTGTGAGTTGAGAATCTGGGATACTGGCTATAAGAAGATGAGCCCTGCAAAAATGTAGAAAGACCTGTACGAGGGCTTTGTGGGAATCCAAGCTGCCTCGGATTTCCGAGGTGTGCTCTGAGCTAACTAAAAGTTTGCCTACGCTGTCAGCCAAGAATCACAAATCGTTCCTTTGCTTCACAACAAGTTGCACCCCAACTCCTGTAAATTTTCAGTATGGTACACCCTGGCGGCGTGTATTTGTGGGGATTAGCTTTCCAGCCTCATCCTATAGATAGTATCGGGCCCGCGCTTGTGGCGTTCGCTGAAAAACATGTAACTCAGGGATTTTATAATTATGTGTAGTGTAATGCCTTTGCAAATACGATGCTTATTGTTGAAGAAGCTTAGTATCCTTAGCATTCATGTTAATCTACCAAGCATGTGCTAGACTACAGGAAGAATAGGGAAGAAAGGCTCGGGAAAAGCTCTAAGGAGGCTCGTAGGAAGCCCCAAGGTTGGTAAAGGAGAAGGATAGAGATTGGCTAGGGGGAGGAGGGGTGTCCCCGTCGAAGAAACTGCTTTGTCTGCGCAATTGCCGGCTCAACAAGTCAGGACACATCCAAAGGATGTCTGAATAAGGGTTGCCTTGAGGCATAGCGGTTTCCTCAATTAAGGCACCAGCATTTCGACCGAGGATCTAACGATACCCAAATATTACAAGACTAACAACAATAATAATTGGAACGGGTATAACCTTAAAATCGCAATACGCGCAATAACAACAACAAAGTTCCTTCGACTACATTAGTCGCTCTCACCGTCGTCATCATCCAGCTCCATTTCCTCCTCTTCCTCCATTGCCTCAAGGCAGGGGTCGCTACCATCGAATCGTTCATTGCTGATGGAAATTGAATTAAGGAAAATGTCATATGAGGTTTTGAGCATAGGTTTTGGTTTGCGCTTTAAGGCTTACAGTTCAGTCCTCAAACGCCCTGCCCCTATCCCCTGTACAGTTCAGTCTTGGGATTGCATTCAGGGGTCAAGGGATCCTCAAGGCGCTTGGGGCTTCAGCGGAGTTCAGGCTTTTCCACCCAGACATCTCTCTGCCTGTCTTGAACCCAACTAAACATTGCAATCTGGCGCTCAGATCGCGCCAGAGAAACGTGCCCCTCAACCTTTGAACCCCGAGCACAAACAAAAAGCCTTGCACACAACATCTGCTGCCCGACGCACGGGCCTGAATCCTTGCATGTCAAACTTCCACCGGTCATGCATCTTCAGGATACTAATCACCCCGCACCCCCCAATATCAGCTACACCTAATAATCACCCTTATTCAATCCCCGGCATGTTTGACATCAGGGTGCTAAGACTACAAAATCTCATTCATGAACAGACAACACTGCGAGGAGCAGAAGACCACTTGCTAAAAAAAGGCAAGTTCCCCTGAAGTGACCTCTGTACCTAGTATCCCTAGGTGCTGAACTTAAAGCCCGAAATCTTTAAGCCGCCCCATGAATCTCACCCCTGAGCCCTAAGCCAGGGAGGATTGCTGCACGAGGCCTCCAAAGCATCGTTGAACTCCGTATCCTTTTGATGCTCCCGGGCCTTCTCAAACTGACCTGGGCTCATGGAAAATCCGAAGTCGGAATGCTTTGGTTTGACGCATGGGTGCATGGGGCCTTTCATGTAGGACGAAAAGTTGAGGTGTAGGGTGTCAAATGAAGGGTCTGGTTTGCGGTGTCTGTAAGTCTGATCTGTCTGCAAGTCTGATCTGCTCAGCACGGTCTCTCCCGCCACGACTCCCGCTTTTCCCTTCTCAGCAGAGATACTGGATTAGAAGCATCGAGGCCACAGCCGTCTGGTGTGAGAAATACTGAATTCAGCGTTCGTCAGCAGGGTCTAGTCCATTCAATCAAAACTTTAACCCAAGCTCTGTCCTGGAGTAATTCCTGGGGCCTACACCCCAGACCCCGAACAATCGCTGCCCGAACAGGGTGGTTACGGCCTGTTGAAGCATGAACGACCTACTGTAGCACCACAGGCCCAAAAACCACCATGTCTTCCAGGTAAGTCTGGGCGAGCCACGGTATGTAGCAGATCTTGCCGCCTCCTGGCTTAGCAAGAATGTCGTAGCCTTGGTGATTTCTGGGCTGCTTCAATCCTGAACCTCAGATCTGTTGTCTCAGGGGTCTCCCTACTAGCCCATGCCCAGCATGCTGAAGGGTCGTTGGAGGTGTCCTTGTTTGGGATGGGGAGATCAACACCCAACCCTCAACCAAAAGCTAAAATCGTAGAAATTCGAAACTCAAAGCCATCACCCAAAACTCCTCACAATGTTCATCCCCTCATCTCTAACTCTAAACTCCGAAGGCCTTGCCCACCCCAAATGCGTCCTCCTCTTCCGGCTCCAAAGTCATGGACTCGGACTCCGACTCCCTTGGCAGACAGTGCTGAAGATGTCTCATACACTCTGAGGGGTTAGGGTTTATGGAGTTGCTGAGGGCTACCTAGGGCTCTTAGTGTGGGGTGTAGGGTTCAGGGCTCGGGCAGTGTGTGGGGTTACTTGGGAGGTTCAGTGCAAGAGTTGGGGAGTGTTGAGAAAGCACAAGTACCTACGAACCTATGCCCCAACCCGAACCCTAAATCGCGCAAGCCCCGTGTTTATTCGTTTGTGGCATTTGAATTCCATTTAGCAGGGTCACGGGGAAACAGCAGAATATGCTCAAATGCGCGGTGTTGGGAAAACCGTCTTTGGCCTCGAACCCGGTTCGGTTCAGGAACCCCATTGTTTAGGGCTGAGGGAGCCTTAGGTATCTCCATAAGCCATGGCTTGCTTCATCCCCTTTCGCGACTCTTTATCCCAGGCCGTGGCTCATCGTCCCAGAGGGCTCGCTGCAGCGCCTCCTCTCTCATAGCCTTGAGGTGCTTGGGTGCACTTTGGTGCAGATTGGATTTTGGGTTTAAGGGTTTAGGGTGTAGGGTTGAGGGTTTAGGGATGAAGGGTTAGGGCTTAGGGCTTAGGGATGAGGGGTCACCAGTTTAGGGTTGAGGGATTGGAGTGAAGGGGTTAAAGATCTGAGGGTTTTAAGGCTTGTGGCTTGACATTGGCTTCGGGTCCAGGGGCGTTTGGGGGATTCTAGTATTGAGGGATGTCTTGCAGCCTGCAGGAATCTCTTGGCGAAAGAAATGGAGAGCCATTGGACCTCAGTTGGCTCTGGGGTGTAGATTTGGTAGTTTGATAGGGGGGTGCGCAAATATGGACCCAAAATACTGTAACCTTTGTCATGTGGAACCCCAAAATGGTACCCCTGTTTTTTGGGAAACCGGCTCTTGGACAGCGAGGCCGCTGAATCCCCAGCGCATCTATGGGTGGAGAAGCTCGAAAACTCCAATCATTTCAGCCTCGGGAGCGAATAGAATGCTTAAGCACCTCAACACCTCAGCAAACCTACCGCAGCCCTACAAAAGGTGCTTGGAAGCATCTTCAAATTCCGTCCACGTCCCTGAACCCAAAACACCAAAGGTCCATCACCGATGCCAAGTTGTCTAGTGGGGTAGGTGTGGGTCTCCTTACCGGGCATCATGCGCGAATAAGTCAAGACGTTCTATGACGCGCCTGCTGGTGGAAGTTGCTCTGCAGAGTTTGCAGTTCAAACTGCTGGAAGTGGTTTCCAGGTGCTCCAGGCTAGCTGCTCATTGCAGCCCCTGCAAAATGGCCGCGCAGTCGTGCTACGTGGAACTTCTGCTGCCACGCTCTTCTCCATTGCGGCTGACTGAGTGTCGCAGCCTCACTGAACGTCAGTTGCTCCTGGTCCTGGGTAAGAGCTGCAGTGAGCCCAGTCCAAATCCACTCAAGACTCAAGCCTAAATCCCAAACCCTAAACACTACAAATATGTTTTCTCAAATTAAAAACCTTTAACTAACCGCTACTCCGAATGTCAATCACGCCGTAGCCACACCCCCAGTATCAGATACGTTGGCGAAAAGGGAAGAATGTTTTACACCATGCGAGTGGGCAGTCCCAGACAAGCGAGAAGGGACTATGACTCCACAACTCCTCCCTGAAACCGACACCCTCAAGCCCCAGACCCCCAAAACCCTCAAGCTCCACACCCCCTGAAGTCACAAAAGCTTCAACCCCGAAACTTCTAATCTTCGCCCCGCTCGCCTCGCTGTCTCCGATGCGGGCTAAAGGCTCGTCTGGGCCCGCCTTTGCAGAGGATCTTTGGGTTTACCCCGTTATGCGAAGTAGACATGGTCTTGCGGGGGCTCTTGGGGGTAGATACCGGGCTATAAGACTCAAACAGGAGTAGTTAGATACTCAACTGCTCCCACACAAACATCCATCCCCAAGTAGCGGTCCTACCAAGACTATGGCTTTTGGAATATCGAGTTCCGTATTAATTTCGGTCTGGGTAGTTGGGAGATGCTTTGGGGGTTGAGGTCCCGAGTATGGGTTTCAAGCTTAAAGGAGGCGGAGTTGGAAGTTTGAGGTTGCTTCGAGAGTATCTGAGCTTCGGGTGTCGGAGTTGGACTTTGGGATTCAAGGTAGGGTTGAACTGTGTGGGTTTCCTGGTTTTTAAGCGCTCCTCTTGAACCTCCCACAGTTGGAACCAAGGCCTCAGTGACTATGACTAAGGATTCCCCCAAAGATGGGCTTCGGGCTAGCCCATTCCGAAGCAGCAATCGAAAGCCACCAAGCATGAAGCCCCTATTCCCGGAAATGAAACCAGGATCCTTTTGCAGTTATATTCTTTAAAGAAACCCATACCGAAAAACGGGCTAATGGATTCCTACTGTAATACTATCACGTGGACACAGATGAAGTCGTGCGCACTTCCCTGAGCATCCAAGGCTCAATCAAATCCTCCTCAAGCCGACCCGAACCTGTCACCACCCTCAACCCCCCGGACCCCGGGAACCCTGAAGCCCTCAAACCCAACCCTACAATCTACAACCCCAATCCCAAGCCCCATCCCATCAAACCGCCAACATCCCCCCCATCTCCAGCCTGCAGGTGCGGAGGTAGGGGAAGTCCCTGCATCAGCAGCATCTGACGGAAGGCCTCAAGGCTGGAATTCAAGCCATAGTACGAAACACGTACGTAGTGTTGGGTATGAGAGTACTTGTAAGAGACTATAGGATACTGCCTGGCTATCACCAGGCATTTCCCTACCTGGTCCTTCAAGACGCTTTAGGGTAGCCGTTCGTGTGCACGTTTAGGAACCTTCGCAGAAAACATTTCTGAGTAGGAGTTGGAATTCTCCACTGATTCCCTCTCTGACCGCTTATCTTCATAAGCTCTACTTGCTGAGCTACCTCTCCATGCCAAGCCGTGGTGCAGTCTTTGCAGTTTGGGGTTTAAGGTACCTTGCTCTGGGTTGTAGGGTGTAGGGTTTAGAGGGTTTGGTTTCGTTGTCCGGGGCTGTGCCAACAGCATTCTTGGTTAGTCCAACTCCGTAGCAGCAAGCACTCAAATGGCCCAAATGGCCGTTCCAATTGCTTTTCCATAATCCCTATGTATCCCTTTCATGGGGTTTCCGGAGTTTCTTTCGGGTCCTCGCTTGTAAGCAGCGGAGTAGCTGCCTTCTTCTACCTCTCTCTCTCTCTCTCTCTCCCGGCATGCGGACGCAAAGCCCCCGCTGCAATGCGCCGGTCACATGTCATTGCACTCAGGGTGAACATGACAGAACATGATCAGCATAAAGTTAACAGAAGCGGTGGATGCAGCCACTCAGCGG
>CAJNIZ010031113.1:166291-183937 GCA_905231905.1 Symbiodinium pilosum
CAGCCCTTAAATAATCTTACTCTATATTGGGTATCACAATATCCCAAAATAAAATACTACTCAACTGAACTATAGTCTAAACTCCTAGTATCCGCCTTCATAACCCCTATAATAGTCTCCTATATAACCCCCCATGTATCCCACTTTACGGAGATTAGACTATAGCTCAACTGAACTACGCACTTTCCTTCCCCCTCTCTTAATGTTCACTTCATACTAAGAACTACCCCTACATTTATGAACTCCCGGGCCCGGAACACAATTATAATAACCCCACAATTATAATATCCCCCAAACGCGTAATTTTTGTCGGGACAGGAATTTCAATTAGATTTCAATTACCCCTAATAGGCTTTCAAACAAACATTTCTGGCATTATTATTCCGGGGGTCTCCCGGGACGGAGATAGATCAATCGAGGGGGGGGATTTATTAATATGAAGTCAACATTAGTCGGCTTCTCAGGCAGGATCTCCAAAGCTGCAGCAAGGATTATTTGGGGTTACCTCGCCGTACATTTGGTCTCGCAGGCTCTTCGAGATCAGGATCAATCTGTGTTAGGATAGAGGTTGCCCCTTCCGCGTCCCTAACCAAGAAAAGCTGATTCATGTAATGCTCCCGATTTTACCGCAAATTGCCCAAAAGCTCACAGCATGAACAGGTGAGGGACTTCTTATTGAAGCCCTGAGTAATTGGGCTCAGATCTCTTACGCAGATGATATGTTCGCCAGTAGGGGACCTTCCAGAGAAGGCATGTCTCCCGGGAAACTCCTCTACCAACCCCTGCTAGTCAGGGAAGACACGGATTGGTGTGTTCTTGGGGTGTTCCGTTTCCCATCTACCTAAGATGAGGGCCAATACCAAGCCCTGACCCACCCAGCAGGAATTTGGAAAATGCCCGCAAACCATGCAGAACCCTTGATGCATGTTCTGGAGTTTGCATAAATTGTGGAAGCTCTTGGAACCAGCATACCCCAATAAGCCTACAGTGAGTTGAGAGGAACACCATGTTCAGGATGTGTTCTTGGCGGTTCCCTCTCTTGTAATACCCCAACGATAGGCTCCAGCTCCACACGCTGGCTGACTGCTAGACCCTTCTTCCTTTAAACCCAACTCAACATCTTGAATCTTCTGCGCTGAACCAAAAAAACCACCCTACTGCAAGCCGAGCCTGGAGAAATCGAACTGAACCACCTGGCGGGGGGGGGGGGGGCTGAAGTCTCAAACACATTCAGGACAAAGAGCCCGACTGAAGACTGCTGTCCTTCGAACGTGTCCGAGGGCAGGCTCAAGGTTTGTGGTTCCGTGGTGAGAGCTTCAGATGATATATTCAGGGATTGAGTATCAAGATCTAGCATAGCGGAGTGATGCTGCAGGAGAAGCCCCTAAAGGCAAGCAACAACCCAAATCCAGATGGCATCTCTGAAGCAACAAGCCATCTGGCTGGGGGGAAAGGAATTGGCCAACTAGGGCTTGGGTAAATGGGTTTAAGGCTTAAGGTACAAGGGCTCAGGCTTCAGGTTGAGGGGCTTCTTTGGGAGAATGAGGTATAGAAGCAGCTGGGAGAGTGAGGTATAGAAGCAGCTTGACGAATTAAGCAACGGACTTCCCGATAGGATCACGCAACGACCCGGCACCCCTCAAATGGTATATCTCCTGCGATGTTGGCCATTCGCGACCTTGAACGTACTGCGCAATCCTTCAGTCCACTAGCTTTCAGTATGCAATCTCCTTCGGTAAAGAATGATAAAGAGAACTGGGATGTGACGGTAATGTCTGATGCGCTTTCAAATATACAGGTCCCCTCTACCTGGGATGACAGCAATCTTTATTGGTTCAGAACACCAGAGCTAAGGGACAGCATCCACGGGCCATGAAAATGTTTGCGGGGGGTCTTATGGTGCGGTGGACTGAGCTCCCCGTTCGGCAGAAGCAATAGCCCTGTCGCCCTTCAACCATGATTTCCCACAGTCGTTCTTAACATGAGTGCCCAATTTTTTGCAACCAGAACATGAAGATCCTTCTGGCCCTCCGAAATGAGCAACGAGCTAGAGACATGCAATGCTGGCCTTCGAATATCTCTACATACTCCTCCTATGCGTTTTCCATGACAGAACCTCTACCTACACAAAGCACGAAGAACGAAGAAAAGGTCCAGTAAAAAGCCTTGCAAGTTGGAGAAATCGCTGTCCTTCGGAAGATTTCGGGATTCTGGGACCCTTCTGCAGGATCCTAGATAGGAGGGAACCCTAGTTCGAAACATGACCTTGACTGGAAGCCACAAGCCCTTCATCACATGGCTGAGGGCAGAACATTCTTCAGGTCGGGGATGTCTATGCCACGCGCCAACAAATCTGTGGAGACCTTGGCAAAGAAAAAGATTTCTTTTGGGTGCAAGGTCTCAGGTCTTGGACTTTTGGCTCTAGGGTCTGGGGTCTTCAGTTTTGAGAGTTATGGTTTTAGGGTTCATAGCTTAGGGTTTAAGGAATGTGGCTTACGGCATAGCGCTCAGGATTTATGACAATAAGATAAATGAGTTGCAAGAGTGACATGATAAGGCTTAAGTAAGGTCCTGCCCTCCACTCCTGCAAGTGCTTTCGATTTGGGTCTACCGGGGTTAAGAACGCAATAAAGAGAGCTTAGGATTTTTGGAAGCGCTGTTGAATTTCTACAGCTCGATTAAGGAATTCGAAAACGAGGTTCTAAGGGGTATCCTTCGAAAAGGCTCAAGCCGGGTAGGGCAAAGGGTTTGGGGTTGAGTGTGCCAAACCGTTCCTATCTGTTCTTTTCATCTGGCCTTTTGAGGTTGAGCAGGTCATGCTCTGTACGTGAACCGTGTTGGAAGCTTGCCCAGGTGTACGACTCAAGGTTCCTGCCACATGGGGGTGAGACATGAATTGGGAAATAGCCAGGTATGGGTGGCATGAGTATCTGGTAGGGGATGGTAGCCCCCTCCCCTGAGAGATATATCCACATCCACCATCCCTGGGCAGGTTTCATGAGGGAAGGTTTAGAGCTCAACGAAACACAATTCGGGCAAGCAGGGCGCTTCACAACAAAAACGTTACACAGCACACTCCAGCTCCAATATGCTCTGCAAACTTCGCATCCGATATATGACCTGACACCCCCAGCATGAAGGATTCGCAGCCCTCAGGTAAACATCCAAGGACTCCCCTCAGAATCCAAAAACCCTCTTGAAGCCGGTAAACCGAGTTCCCCGCCATGAGCGTGATCTGCCCCTCACGGAACATCTTCAGACCTGAGCATCCATTCAGGCTTAGCATTCAGGGTTAAGGGCTCATTCAAAAACACGGATCGGCGTTTTGGAGCTAAGGATTTTGCACGCATGTTCAACCGCGTTCATCTAAGCTAGAAGGCCTACATGGTCCTTTTTAAAACGATCAGTTCGGAGGACTCCTAGAACCTCTCCCTAACACCCGAAACTCCTGCTACCTGACGTCCCCCTCAAAACGTCCTCGACAACTGACTCTCAGTGATGGCTGCGTGGCTTGCAGGCAAATGACGTTTCCTGCGCTCGTCGTAGCCGATCTTCTTGACGAAGAGGCCGAGCTGGGCAGAAAGCTTCTTCAAGAAGACATGGTGAGGTAATGCCAACAAACCTATTTAGAATGATGCAGGACTCTTTAGCTTGAGCGGCCGGGGTTTACGGATTTAGGGTTCAGGGGCTTATTGGGTTTAGGGCCAGGGCATCAGGTTAAAGGCATTTGTAGTGGTAGACCAGACCCACCACAAGAAGCTGTTCTTTATGCCCAGGCCATATCCAGGCTGATGCCTATCATGTCCAAAACTCCAGTACGTGCCCAAATCCACCGGTGGGTAGTAGGCCCCCCTAGCCTCTACGTCATGGTTTCCGAAAATGAAGGGCGTTTTGTAATCAAAAATTCTAGCATGTTGGGGTCCATATTGGAGCCCCCTAAAAACGCTCAAATACCACAAAAGAAACGGGGACCCACAAGTTTGCGAAGCCCCCAAGCCTTGCGGAAGCTGTGTGTGGTTGCAAGAAGCTCACCGAGCCTCCACTCGCAGCTTAGGTGGGTCCTTTCTGCCTTTCGGTTTCTGGAGTCTACGGGCCCTTGAACTGGAGTTTTAAGTTTTGGCCTTTTGGGATGGGCATAGGATGTTTGTGCATTTGGGGATGTGGCTTTTGCGTGTTGTGGATTGAGATTTTAAAGCCTGGAGTGCAGGGGTTGGGGTGTAAAGTACCCGGGCTCCGGTGTTCTGGACGAAGGCTTTTGGGATCAATCTGTCGTTAGCGCGTCGCCACAAGCCTCCAGTGATAGAGTTGGATCTTTTCAGAAGGGGAACCGCATGTTGTGGAAATTTGCCGCTTGCTTAAAAAAACAAAAATGAGCTTAAAGCGTATCAGGATAGGACTGTAAGAACCATGAAGTGGACATCTAAGACGAATCAAAGGAAGCCCTGCTCTCACGTAATAGAAAGCTTGCGTTTCAGGTGCACACTCTGCAGCATAGGTCCCTTGCACAAAGCTGACAACCCGAACCCTAGCACAACAGGCTGCAAAGTCCTGCAGGCAGTCTCTAGCCGAGAATCATATTATGCCCCCAAGCCCAAAACCAAGAGACGCCGGTCGCCCTTGCCGTGAAGTCCAGAGCTTAGATCCTAACCCTTGGACACGTCCCCAGGTGCGCGGCTGTGACGCTGTCTCAGTACTGTTGCAGAAGATAATCGTCTTCTCCCTGCCAAAAAAAGGCATGGAGGGTTTGAACACTTCTGAGCCCTACAGCCAGGAGGGTTAGGGGCTAAGGGCCAAAGCATCATGAGCCAACCCTCCCTGAAACGCATCTGCTGATAAGGTTCAAACATAATGCCAAGCCTCTATCTGAAGTCAATCTCAAACCTACATCCAAATCATAAATCTATGTTTAAACCATTTCGAACCTCACAACAAAAAACTGGAACAAACAAGTCCTCCGAATGTTAAGATCAACCTTGACACTGAAGGCCAGTCCTCATGTACTTGCAGCGGTTCTTCTTCGCCTGGGCATGGCGGTGTCAACCCAACATTCGGAAACTTTCCCAAAGAGTACAAGTAGAGAAGGAACACAAGGATGAATTCAAGCAATCTCAATTCTCTAGTTGCCTGCATCAAGTTGATCACTGGCAATGATTCTGCGAAACACTGTGTGCTTGCCGATAAAGCAGCCTGGTGCTGTCCCAAAGTAACTCCACAGTGGTTGAGCCAATGAATGGAGTGTCTCCCCTTCGCATGCTACGGCCATCAGCCTCAAACATGAACTCTGAAGACTTGACTCCCTTGAGTAAGTACAGTGTGCCAAGAACAAGACGCACAGCTCTAACATTTAGCTCGAGACCATACGGCAGGCGCTATTCAGAACAAGAACGTGAGGCCCAAATCTTGCACTCTCAGAATTTGCAAGGCCGGTACTTATCAAGGAAGGGAAACACTGCAGCGTGCTTGAAAGAAGCTTCTTTTGAACAGCCGCCTAAGGCAGGACGACTAATACCCAGCAAGCCCCCGATGATTAGAAGTAACCCCAACCCCGAGTGACAAAAACCTTGTACAAAATGTGCAACCCTATTGCGAAGCTCGTCTGACGACCATGACGACGACGATGACGACGATGACGACGACGATGACGACGATGACGACGACAGCAACAACCACCTCCAGTACCCTTCCAAACGCAAGAAGCAGCAGCGCACGAGAAATCCGAGAATGTCTCGGAAAACCAAGTAAAGGATCAGATTAGCCCCACATCACCCTGCGGAAGCCTCACCATACAAATCCGTGTCCATATCTGGAGGCTCAGCTGAGGCAGTGGCTTCCATGTAGCCAATCTCATTCTTGAGATGGTCAAGCAAGAGAGCTACCTTTCCATTCTCGAGTTGTATCCAAATGTTGAGTTTGCAATTCCGGGCTTTCCAACTTCAGGACTTGTGATTTGGGCATTGGGGCTTGTACAACTGATAGAGGCTTTCTTACGCGGAGTGAAAATCCGTAGCCTTCAGGCCTGCGAGAGAGGGCGTTCGGCGAACAGCATTAACACAGGGGCACCAACTTCGGATTTGTGTGGGCGCTGCGGGCACGAGCTTTGCCTGCCTAAAGCAGGACGTAAGACGTCTTCCTTAAAGGTTTAACTTTGGAATTTGGCAAACAGGGTTGTGCCAGGCTTGGGACTCTCATTCTGAAGGTTGATGAGCACACGACGAAACCAGCCCAGAGATCCCTTGCCTCCTTTTCCTCCCGAAGCTGAACTGCTGAATGCCGTGCCTTCTCGTCGAAGCCCTCTGGAACGTAGCGCCACTTCCTGTGCAGATAATGTCTAATTACATCTCAGGTCTTGAGAATTTGAAGTTTGTATGCGCTTAGGAATGAAGACAGAATGCACACCTGGTGAATGGACACGACCTTGTCCCTTGGACCTTCTAGAGACCGAGACAGCTCTACGTCAGAAAACTTGGCTCGGAAGTCAGGAGGAATTAAGCGGATGAGGGCAATCAGGACGGGACAAAAGACTTGGAGATTGCGTCGCTGGGACATCCTTTTTGCAGGAATATGAAGCAATCCTAAGTGAACGTAGTTTCGGGTTGGCTACTGTGAGTCCTGTACACCGGTCTGTCAGACAGACATGTAGGCATTCACCCTGCTGTGGGAATTACTTTCCGAGGTGCCCGCCTAGGTGGAAACGAGACGAAATTTACAAGCTCTCTGATGGCGTAGGAGTTCCTTGCATCCTATCGGCTATAGACTCCAAGACTGAGTCAATCAGAAAATTTTTCCGAATTGGAAACTCCCTTTCTCATCCCCCAAGACATTGCGATCCATATCATAGGTATGCCGTGGCATGCCCTAAAAACCACAATCTTCAGAGAGTCCCCTGTCTCTTAGGTTTTGAGTTAGGTGTGCAATCAGAAGCAAGAGCGTTTTATAAATTGTCTCTCCCAGATGGCCACAAAACCCTTCAAGCGTAATCCTGAGACCGCCAAACCTTCATCCCAAACCCCTCAGCCCCGTCATTTGCGGTCCCAGCGGCGCTCCATCAAGATACCTGTCCTCAAACCAGAACCCAGGAAAAAGGAATCACGATTGCAACCCCTACACCTCAGGAAAAAATGCTGTTCTCTGAATCCTTGCAACACCAATGGCTGCTCCGAGCGTCATTGGAATCATTGGGTGGCTGCGATGCAGGAGATCCGGCCTGGTGTTGTGGTGCACAAAGTCAATGCTTGCGTGCATTCGCCCTAAAGCCCAAACCTCCCCTGTGTCCCGTACATGCCCCCAGATACCATCTAAATTTCTTTTTGCCTGACACTGGGTTTCAGCGTTGAGCAGCTTTGGCTTCTGTGTGCATGGCACCAAGGGTTAGGGCCTAGGGCCTGGGGCTCGGAGTTGCATGGTTCCAGGCTTGCGTGGCTTGGACCCACGGCTGTATTGCACGCAGCGCTATTAGCCTTTCACAACCCCTTCTGACTGGCAGTGACACATGTGGGAACATTCCAGGGCTTTCTGAATTCGTGTCAAGGGTTTCTTGTTGAAAGCACCGTGCTCCACATCTTGTGTCATGGCCTGGCCATCGGTTGTTTTGCACGTCCAGTTACTTAAAACTGAGATACGGCCGGCAAACAGAAAAAATACCATGCTCCTATTACGGGCAGCAGGAGGCACACGACCATAAGGTTCCGGCATCTTATGAAGGATTCGGTACAATGATTTGTGGACTTTCTTCTCTTGGGCTTCAAAAGATAGGCGGGCTCCTTGCAGTTCATGTGGTCTTTGTTTTCCTGCAAATGCCGATAACATATTGGTTGTATCTGTTGCGAGATGTTTTTTGTGCTGGGGCCGATGGAGTAAAAACACCCTGCCCCAAACCGCTCTCGCAGCCTGGGTTTGAAGGTCAGTGTAGGGTTCACGGTTTAGGGCTGCCAGATGAGGGTATTCAAGGACAAATGTTACCTGCAGAAGCAAACGTGTTCCACTGAACATTCAAAGACGCTCGCTTTGGCCTTGTGTGCTAAGACGCTGGATCCCTACCAACCGTAAACCCCAAACCCTCAATATGTAAACCCTGACCCCCAAAAAGCTCGAACACCTGCAGCCTCAATAAGGCCTCAAGGCCCAGGCCCCCCCATCTCAGAGCCACCCCAAACAAGCCTCTCCCTCAAGCTTCGAGATCACTTCAAGTCTAGGGCGTAAGCTGTGGTGTCAAGTGCTTGAATTGGCTTAAGGTCTAGGACGTAGGATCTAGAGTTTTTGATTTCCAGAAGGTCATCTCACGCAGATGGCCTGTCATCAGTTCTGGAGAGCCATGCTTGGAGGTTCCCAGGGACTTCTTAAGTAGCCAAGGTTCAAAAAAAGGCGGTCAGAGCGGGCTTAGAAAATGCTTCAAACCCTGTGGGACTTTTGGAACAGCCCCAAGGCTTCTTTCAAACGTCTTTGAAACCAGGTCAGTGTCAGGTGCACCAGACCCTCAAGAGCTGTCGGTTTAGCACGTGGGGATTCCTCTCACGAGCTTAGGATTTGGCCTTGAGGGTTTAGGGAATCAAAGTGTAGAAGTTAGGTTAGTAGGTTGATGAGGACCTGTACATCCCCACATGCTGTGTAATTGGGAACGTTGAGGTTTAAGACTGCCATTGCTGCTCGCAACAGTTCAAGCGGCATCGTCTACTGCATGCATTCCCCGGCCCATGCCAGCAACACGTAACTGTCAGCAGTCTTCGACAAGGCTGAGATGCGAAGTCAGAAGTTTTTGATGTTCCGGCCGCTGGTACTGAGCAGAGCCAAGCTTGCGCAGGGTCATGAGTCTAGGGCTGACGCGATCCGTGGGAAGAGATGAGCCGTGCTGCTGGCTGTTGAGGGGTAAGGGAGTAAGGTCCTCACCTCCATGTTGAATGGTGTTGAGTATGCTACCAGGGGCCGCCTCAATCCTAGTGCTCATTCAGGATCTAGCACAATTGGGTTGAAGGCGTGCGAGTCCTCAAGGGGCGGCGCTCCCAAGAGCATGCGTTTTAGATCAACCTGCGCTCGAAACCCTGCGATCCTTGCAACACACCCACGAATCCACCTGCAACCTTGTGAAGTCCCACAGGCACTCTGAAGCCCTGCATGAAATCTACCATGGCGCTACAGCGTGTGAGCATGTAAACCAAAAATGGCCCTGCCCGCCTGGATGAGGAGCTTGCACAAAGCCGCCCTCCACCTTAACGATGCGGAGGAACTGGGCTTAGGGCTTAGGATTTCTGGTGTGATTCTAGGATTGAGGAATTTGGGTTATGATGTAGGCTTTAGGACTTTGTGATGCCAGAATTTAGGGGTTGGACTTAGGGTTAAGACCTGCACCATCCCAGCAAAGTCATTGCCCAACACCCAAATCTGGACAGTTTAGGTATAATGGTTGGCGATATGACTCGGGAAGCATCAAGTGCGTACATGGCCCCACCGAGACCTCATCACTTCCCCAAGACGTTAATGAGGAAAGACTATCCTGCTATCTTCCTCCACCCCAAATTCTTTTGCCCAGCCTTCTGCAAATGGAGTTAGGATGTAGATCCTCAGTGTAACAGCTGGAAAGAAGGTAATCAGATTTAGGCCACGATTGCTACACTGATTGGCATTAGCATCCGAGGCAGCACCCATTTAATTCGAGCCAAGTCCACCTGAGCCTTTGGCGCCCGTCAAGCGAGGGCACGACGGTGCGCAAGTGTCTTGGCAGTGCGTCAAATCAAATGGGGCTTTGGATTTCAATTCGGGGAGTTTTGGTCGAGCCTTTAGTTTTTGAGGTCTTGCTTTCAGGGTTGAATGGTTTAGGGTGTGGGCGGAGTTGCAATTGCTTTTGAGACGGTTCGACCTTCCCCAGGCGTGAAAATGGGTGCAAGTAGACCAGTGCTTTAAAAAGACAAACCTGTGGTCATCCTCAAAGGCCTGGAAAACTGATGAAGCGCTCCCCTTTATCTGTATTTTATCGACTTCGGGATGCTTGCCTCCGCTTAGCAACCAAGCGCAGCATGACCCAAACCTTGCAGAGACGCTGTACAGCCCAGCGTGTCCGTCGCCAACTGTCTGCTGGAGATTGCTGGAACACCTGAAAGAAAACAAGAATTGCATGAATATGCTTCGACGAAATACGCTAGGACACGCAGAAACTCGGTCTTAGGTGCATGGATTTGAATATGACGGTGAGGTTGTTAAACTCAGTCAGGACATCTCTTCTGCTCGTGCGGAAAGATATGACGAAATCGAGAACTCCTTCCATGTGGAGGTCCTCTCGCCGATCTCAGGATACTTTTTCACTTCAGGCTGGGGGCTTCGACCTTCTGAATTTGGGCTTCGGTCTGCCTTGTTAGCTTTGGAGGCGTTTCGACATCTTTAAATCTTTGACACAACTGCCTTAACCTTCAAGGCTGTGCTCTGGGTTCCCATCGAGGACGGGCAAGGAATCCGGTTCATAGCGGTGCCTCTCTTGAGGCGCCGTTACAAAAGCTAGTATATATCAACCCGTGTTTCGAGCCGGAACCACATGTCTAATTGAGTCCAAAGCGCCTGGCATTCCAAAAGGTCATGCATTTTCTCCGCAATGAGGCTGCGGACTTGCGGCGTGCAGTTTCGCGCGCAGCAATCCTTAGGCGTGAATGATCACAGTTTCTCAGGAATTCTGGGTCGACAGAAGTAGGGTCACCGTGTATATGTTTGGGCTATGTATATTTGCTAAGCAGCGTAGAACTGCATTCTGCGTAGACTGAGAGAATAAGGTGCGAATTCGTCAGCAGAAGTAGTGCGAGCAGACTGTATGGCACACTATCAAAAATTTCAAAGGTCTCCTTGGGCCAAAAAGAAAGTGGCCCTGAAGATTGCTTTGAACCTAATGAACATGTCGATCTTGAAGTACCAGAGCCCGCAGAGTTCCAGGGCACTGTGCATACCTCAAGCATGAGCAAGTCAGACTGAAACCTGGATTACAAATCCGATTCCGAAATTTCGCCTTTGTTTATAGAAGGATCCTAAGGGGATCTAAGAGGACCCACAGCTCCATATTCAGTGGTGATAATGGCCGAAGTCGCCGTTCAACATCAGGAGCCGGTTTAGGATTCGGGGCTTTCGAGTGTGGGCCTGACGCGGAAGACATAGCTAAAAACAGCGCAACCGTAGCATGCAATAATCCGAGTTCATAACAAGAAGAGTAATAGGAATGGTATAGTAGTAGCAGCAATAGCGACAGCGACAGCAAATAAATTTTGCGAACGGCCCAGGTTCCAGCACGTAGTGTGCAGCGGCACAGATTGCAGAATCTGGATTGTAACAGGAGGAGGCGAGATCACCTCAGTGAGACCACAAGATGGCATGCAAAAAATTGCTGCTGTAAGAAACTCTAGAACCTGCCGCATAAGAGTGTAGACACTATCTTGTGTTATGTCGGTATACGCTAGTAAGGTTAGTTACAGCACGACTTAGAAGCAATTGGAACTGAAAGGTTTGGACTGGCGCTCTGGGATTTCAACTTCGGTCTGGGCGTTGATTCAGATCAGTTCGGGGTGACGTCGAAGGCAAAGGTTTGATGCTGCCCATGGCGTGGAGAGCGATTTGTCATGTCCACTCAGCGAAGCCTCTGCAAACCGGATCTCTACTTTCTATGACATGAGTCGGACGGATATGCCTCGTGAGGGAGCCTGTTCCCAATAGTGAATCAAAAAGCCTCATCAAAGCTTGAACACAGTGGGAATGCTGGAAAATGCTTGTCCCAAGGCACTTTGCACCTTAACACAAGGACAAGGGAACATACCCTTGGGAAGGAAATTTGCACTGCTACGGCTGAATGCTGAAGACATTGAACCCTAAATCTGGCGGTCGCTCTCACTTCAACCATACTCTGAACCCGAAGGAGTCTGTCCCAATCTGTACAAGGTTGCTTCACAACCTCAATCTCGGACCACAACCCTGAATCAGAGAGAACCTTTGAATCAGTGTCGGGCTTCAGACCAACCTCTCCAACAAAGGAGGCAGCTGCTGCTCTGGAGTCGGCAGAAGTCTCTGTCGTCGCACATACGCTTGCAGCAGATACCACAACTGGCAAAGAAAGCGCTTTTCCAGGTGCAGGTCCTCCGTAGTAGGAAGGCTTGGAAAGATTTGCCCCCTCCCAAACTAACATGGAACAGCAGTCTCTTTGTTGGGGGTTCCAAGTCATTTTGGCGGAGGGTACAACAGGACAAAATGAGTCATCTCAAGCATTTCCTTCAGCGCCCAAAGGACGATGCACCGGAGTGGTTGTGACTAGGGTACATTAGTTCTTGTCCCATGCAAAAATCCAAGCGGTCTTGATGCTCTGTCTATATGGCAACACAGAATTACTAGCTACTAGTAGAAAGAGCTAGGGCCTCATTTGAAACTCGACTATCTTGGACTCTGCATACCAAACGGGGGGGTTGAGGCTGAAGTTTCTAAGCTCCTGCTGAGGTCTTCGTGCCTTGTTCAGGTTGGCTCGAATTGCTCCTGGAAACTCACTCAGCGGCCCTGGTCCTGTATGTACACCTTCTCAAAGTACACTCTACCCTGAAAACATTCCCTGGCAAAAAAATACAGCACAATGGATAAGGCGACAACAGCAAGCCTTCTGGGCAGGCTTGCTGAAGAAACTTCATTAAAACAAACCTGTACCGTCGCCCTTGAATTAGCTTCTCGACCCTAACCCCGACGCCCTGTTAATGCCAACGTTCGCGTCCTGCGCCAAACGCCGTGCGAAAAAACGGCGCTGGGCGCTTTCTGGCTCGCCTCCACCATCACGCATGGCCTGTCACACGGGGCTCATGGCCAACCGCCGCCACCAGGGAGCAACCACAGCAGTACCTACTTCTCAAACAAGCGGGAACCGCCTGGAACCCTAGGGATAGGTAGCGATTACAAAGGGCATATGGCCATGACCAGAACATGCGATCACCAACCCTGAAGCTTGAAAACTACGTGGCACAGCAGCGCCATGGCCTGCGAATCCAGTAGGGAGACAAGACAATCACATGCATATCCTCAGTAATGCATCATCAAACGTAAATGAAATTTGAAAACCTGAATTGAAGCTGGGGGTATATAGGGATTTATGGCGATTTGGGTTTCCAAAAATTTGGAGTGCCATTTTGGGGATCCCAATAGTCAGGACTATAGTATTTGGGATCTATGTAGGGGTTCCCATATTCAGGGAAACTACCACATATCCAAGCACATTCATTCCACATCTGTACCTTGAAATACGAACCGTGTGTTCAAATTGCTGCTGAGATTTCCTTGTTAACCCTTTACAGCTTTAATAGACCTCATGTGAAGCAGCCCTGGTGTAGAATTCTCAAACCTGAGCCCTTCGCACGAACAGGCAATTGCAAAGAGACTGCGCTCCGTAGACCCTGAATCTTAAACCATATACTGTAAGGCCCTGCTGGTCCCTTTGGAAATGCTCCGAATCTATAAGCCGAGACCATGAGCCGTGAATTCAGACGCAACCCTTGTTTAAAACCGGAGCTGTAGCTTCCGCGGTTTTGCTTCTCCAGTCCCCAAACGCACGCATGCGGACAATCGTGCTTGGGATGCAAGGTCGCTTCTAGACCTACCCAGAACCTTGACCCTGCAGCTGCAAAGGCTATTCTCTATAGCTACCCTACAGTAAACTGCTTGGGAGAGTGGAGCACGTCAGATATGAATCATTGTCCTTGCAAAGTTCTTGATAAAAACCCTATAGGCCTGACACAGCCCACGGCTGAGTTTAATTTGCTGGTTTCCTTGATTCTCAAGTAACCTTGAGCGTACAGGCTTCTTTAAGAGTGGTGTAACTTTGCCTGCGTCTAGTATAGGCTCAAAGTTAGGAAAAGGAACGCGGCGCTTTAGACAATTGCTCTGGACTTGTGAGAATCCTGTTTCTTGCCGCGGAGTACGAAAGACCAAAGCTCCGCCAGCAGAAACCTGAGCCTCAAGACCTCTAAAATCACCGAGCCCCTGGAAGCTCTGCAACCACTATTTTTTGGTTCTCAGTATGGATGATGTACAAATGCCCTGGCTAGCAATCTTCAAACTGACGAACCCAACCTTCCCAGTAAGTCTGAGGTAACTTTGTGGCATGAGATATCCCACGTGCAAACACGAGATGAAACATCACAGAAGTTCCTCAAGTCATGCGAGCTGCTTGCAGGATCTACCTTGTATGCTGAGCATGAATGATCTCGTTTATTCCCTCAATCTTTTCGGTCCAGCCTTTGCCATCTCCTGGTGAAGCTCAACAAACCTCAGGGCTACAACCACCTTCAAAAGATAGCGAGGCAGCAGACGTATGTGTTCATGACCAAAAGTTTGCCAAACAAAAAAGAACTAAGGCATCTAAGCATGTTTTCCATGACAGACAACCCTCTTATGGACGAGCATCCAAGTCTGGGGTCCTTCTTCTCTGGGGTCCTTTGGTATTGTTTCTGGCTCTATGTGCAGAAGCCTGGGAGAAGCTCTTGAAAAGAAGTCGAACAAAGGAAAAGCGCTTCGCTGAGGTAGGGGCCCACCCTCTGCTTGATGATAAAACGGACTGAAGATCGAGAATGCTTGAGGGGAGGTGCTGCCAACTCATCATGATACTTGGAAAGGTCAACTGGGGCTTCGAGTTCAAGACTCCCGACCTACCACAAACCCTTCATCCCGTTATGGCAAGGAGCGCCACAAGCGAGGGCGCGTGTGCGAAGTTCGCCCACACCACTGCGTTGCTGGCCAGAATCCCGGTGTCGTTGGCCGTCCGGGCGACGGCGCGGAGACTCATGATCTCCTGTTTTTTGAGTACTCCAACCATGACAATAATCGTTATAGGGCCTGCTTTGGTTTGTGTTTGTTTATGCTTGAAAGGTGTCGGGCTCTGGCTCAGTTAGGGGAGCGGCCTTCGCAGCCTCAATCCTGCAAGCCCAGAAGAATCACGAAACAGTAGCCGTCCCATCTTCTGCTTAGAAGGCCCAAGCCCAAGCCTACATGCTGAACAGCTTTAAATCGAATCAGCTTTCTTCTCAAGCCTGCAAGAACAGCGAAGCAAAGATAGGACAATTGAACAAAGGGACCTTCAGGGTGCATCATGTTTGGAAGATGCGAAGGCCCGATGTCAAAGATCTTTGCAACCCTTCTCTTAGCCCACGCCCTTAAAAAATCATTCACGTTGCCATTGGTTCCGCGTCCTTCTTATTTGACGTTTCCACGTAATCACAAGGGAGTCAACATGTCTCCACAAATGCATGTGATCCTTGATTGGAAAGCTTCCGCGCATTGCTTTTGCGATCCAAATCAAAACTGTTCGATGAGTTGCGAGGGATCCCAGCTCGGAGTCCGTGTACGGAGAAGGACCCCGAATTTGATGTAAACCTGTTTGGCTGCCTGATTTTAGATTCTAGATGAAACCCTTTATCGACCCCACCATCTCCTGCACCCGGAGGCAATCCAGTAGATTTGGAGATGATGCGCAGGACAAGTCCCACCTCAAAGGCATGAGTCGAAAACCTAGGAACGCTTGGGTAAAAGGGGCAAAGTATATGTGCAAAGGTACGGACACGACGATCTGCAAATGACTGTTGCAGGTTTTAAGTTTGCCTCACTTCAAACTTGCAAGCTTGCCATTTATGGGAGTTGAAGGCCATGGGCGCTGGAAATGGCCTTATAAACAGATGCCTCGGAAAGGGAGTGGTGTGAGCAGAAGTTGAAGACTCAAAGCACTAGTTACGCAAGCGCCCTACTGACATCTTCGTCCACACTGTCAAACTGTCTCAAGGAAACTGTGACTTTCTTTTTCAAGTGAGGAATACCCCGCTAGGCCTCCCTCTGGTAAGCGACACCATGCGCTTGAAGTCTTCCGAAAAGCCTGAGTCAGGTAGCTTTCAGGGCTCAGGGTTTCAGGGGCCAGGGCTCAAGTTTGAAAGTGGAATGCTTCTCAAGATCGTGGGTGCCTGTTTATGGTTGTCATGGCTGTGATGCCATCACTGCCAACTTACAGTATACGAATGGTTTCCATTACTCTGAGAGACTGGCCAAATCGCACAATTCAAAATCTAAACGCCACAAGCCGTCTGACGGATCGTAGTGAGGCCACAGAAAATGCCGCTTGACGCAGGCAGGTATACAGAACTTTCTTGCAAGGCTTCCGAGTTGGCCTTTTCTTTCCAGCTGTGTGACCCCGACAACCCAACATCGACAGCCTGCAATCCCAGAAATTGAAAGCATAAGCCATGAGTCCTAGACTCCTTCTCCAAATCCTGAAGCCCTGAATGCCCAGAACCTTCACGCCAGGCTGAAAGCAGTCATGCTAACGACCCTGAAGGCTGAACACCTGAAAAATCCCCAGCATGCAGCACCCTCGTTCTGAAACCCCATCCTCAAATTCACAAATGCTCCACGCTTCAACACGTTGATCAAAATCTCAAACACCCCAACCCAAAAAGAAGGAAGCCCTAAACAACAGCACGAGTTGCGCTCTGTTTGTGCGGAAACATCAGCAGTTTGGGGGCCGTTGTGACCCCTCAGCTGGAAGCACACCTGCGCTGCGGATATCTGAGGGCTTGAGAAGGTGTAGGTATCAAAGTTTAGCAGTCCCACTGTGAGGTGGCCCGGAAGTAACGATTGTCGTATTTTGGTGGTTCTAGCCTTCAGGACCGCACTGTTGCGAATATTCCATTCTGGCAACATGCGTTGGTTTCGTCTGAAGAGGAGGCAAGAAGGAACAAGCGTGCTCAGGAATCTTTTTTGATTAAGCATTGTCAAACACGGACAGAATCACAAACCGGGCGAACACTGACGCGAACATGTGCGACATCTTCTGGGCTCTAGCCCCACGAATGCAAGATTGTACAAGAATGCCGAAGCTTACCCTGGAACTGCATTTGAACCTTATTCCTAATTATTCCACTCAGCTAGGAATTTCTGAAGATCTAGGTCTGGGAATATGTGGGGATCCTACGGACTTTTAGCAAACTCCAAGCTCAACACCTGCTCGAGGCGTTGGAAACGCGCCACGTCCCAGCAGCCGCCATCCTGATAGAAGCGAGCTTGCAGCGCTTCAAGGTACAGGTACTTAAGGTCTGGGGTTTAAATGGTCCAAGATTCGGGATCTCATGAGGGATTAAGGCAGATGCCAGAAACCCAACCCTTCCTCAACCCAATGCTCCCTGATGCCCTATGCTCGACCCCGAGACTTGCGCGCAAAAGAAGTACACTGATTCATCATGTCTACATGTCTTGCATGGTCTCTCCACGCTCTTGGCATTGAGCGACCGCAGTACAATCAACGTGCTTTAGCATACATCATGCACCTGCTCAGTCTTGCATGCTAATACTCACAACTCGTCGCGTTAGCATTCGCATACTCCAAAGTTGGGATCGAACTTGACACGGCCTCCACCATACTTGGCCAAATCAAGAAGGCACATCAGAATCGTTCACACGCATTCATCCCTCTCTTTCCGAATGGTTCTTGCCCTTACGTTCAGGCGGAGGAAACAGTAAGCAAATCAGGCACACTATGACAGACCTTCACCACAAGAAGAAGAAGAAGGTTGCGATCAATTTACATGCTACTGAGAGGGCTACGTGATAGAAAAGCAGCAACTCTAAAAACCGGAAAAAAAAGAAGAAGAAGAAAAAAAAAAAAAAAAAAAA
>CAJNIZ010031113.1:184037-194281 GCA_905231905.1 Symbiodinium pilosum
AAAAAAAAAAAAAAAAAACAGCCTTCCCAAATAAACAAGAGAAACAAGGACACAATTAGCCAGAAGGCCTACCATTGAGTGCAGCTGATCGTCCCGACCACCCAAATTCCAGGCCGATGAAAACAAAAGAGCCTCAATCCCACAGCTTCCCAAATGTGGGCTGCAAACATAAAGGCAGCCCAAGGGGAGGGCAACACTGCAAGAACCTGTATAAGCCCAAAATACGACATTCCTCGCACTCCACTGCCGTCTCACTTTCGGACACATCCAGAGCCTTTTGAGAGGAGGGCACAAGAGGAGGGCTGTGTGATGGGAATAGTTGGGTGGCGGGGTGGTTATGCAAAAGGTCCTAATTCTGAACAACAGATGTCAGAAGCCCCATATCATAGGAGCCTTGGAGGGAGCATTCGCTAAAGGGCACCTGTAGAGATCCCAGTAGAGTCACAAATACCTTTCAAAATCCTGGTAGCAGGAGCCAACATCACAAGTGTCCCTACGTTGGGAAATGCTCCTACCGAAGAGTTCGTAGGAAGCATAAGAAAAAGATAGTAGGATTGAAAGGGCTACAGATACCACAGTTGGATTTGAAGGGTCATTCGCTGGCAGAGAAAACCCCAAAAAATTGACTGTTGTAGTGGGCCTCTCTGTGGGGACTTACAATCGCTGCTGTTACCTGGCCTCAGGGCTTCAGCTTTTGGGCGAAGCATTCTGAAGATTTCCAAAAGGTGTTTCTTTGGAACATCTGCCAGGGATAATATGCATAAGACGAGGATTTCTCAAGCGTGGGAGACCTTTAAAAATCTCGTGCAGACATGGGGATTGTGGGGTTCGCGCGGATTGCAGGGGCCATGTTGAGAAGCTTCAATACTTCCTGTAATGGAGATAACTTGAGGTGTGTCCACTTGCACAGCAGAACCAAGCAATATGCGCGGCAATCTGGAAAGCCATGAACTGGTAAAGTCCTAGTGAAGACGGAGACGCTTTCCGGAAACAAGGAGCCAAGCAGGAACCCATGATTTTGAACAATCTCCTTCTCTGGCCCATGAAACATGTCTGCAAGACTCCACTATTTTCTGTGCAAACCCCACGTAATTGCCCAAAGACGACCTCACCCTTTAGAGAAGCCTCAAATCAAACCAAACCGTCGAAGCTCTAAGCCATCAGCCCTCAGCACGCAACCCCAAACCTGAAACGCTCTACCCCAATTATTGTCCCCCTTAAGTAGATATATATCCAGTATTCTATTTACTTAAGAGGACTATATCCATCTACAAGTCCCCAAGTCTCCCCCATGGCCCACCCCACCTGTACAGGAAGCTTTCGGAGCCGGCAAAGTTCTTCCAGGCACCAGGCCAAGCAGTCCGATTGCCTCAAGGCTTGCACAGGGCTGACCCTAACGCTGTGGGTTTCGCGTTTTAGGCTCTTTTTTGTTTACATGTTTAGCGCTGGGCTTGAGGATCTATGGCTAGCTTGCAATCAGACCCCAAAGCCATGCCTAGATAGATACTTCGCGGTCTACGTATGTACACCCTTAGGGTGAAGGTTTGGGGGTTCCAAGTTCGAGGGTGTAGGGTTTCAGACGTGGGGTTCCAGGCTTTGGGTTCGGTATCGACAGTCTATGGGTTCTCTAGGTTACCTCAAGGTTGTGGAGCGAAACTCAAACCCCAGATGTAAAATCCACGACTCCTACTGCTTAAACCTCATGCTCTAGAGCTGCAAGCCTGAATCCCCATCAGAACACTTCTGGCAGAAGCCCCTCAGTGAGGAATCTGCAGAGTCTCTTTGCAATTCCAAGCCTTGCAAGCCCAAGCCGGCCTAAGCACTCCAAAACCAGCGAAACCAGGAGCCTTAAAAGCGTCCAGGATTCGCGACTACAGATACAGGACTTGATGTGGAGGCTTGGGGGAGGGAACACGGGGCACATTGGTTTTTTCAAGGGTTTGGGGGAGCAAGGAGTGTCATGGTTTGGCTACGGCTACTGGTCTTAAGCTCGTAGCTGAGGCCTTGAAAGGGGCCTACCGAACAGCTGATGGCTTCATAGTCCGCTGCACTGCTCCAAGCCTTCCTCCGGAACGTGCTAACTCTCGCAACCCAAATCAGCCCCAACACTTTGGCATCCTTGAACACATCCGAAGCTTCGAGCCCTGAAGCCCACAACCCAAAAGCTTAACGCTCAATTTATCAAGCCCAAACCACTTTCCTGCGAACGCCTTCAAACCTTCCAGCCTCCCTACTCCCCAGAATGCCCGGTTGCCCACCATGTTCTCCGCCCAATCCCATGGGCCTTTGGAAGCAGCAGCGCAGCTGCGCGAGCTGCAAGTGCTCGGAGTTTTCACGGCGCTGAGACTCGTCCATGGGCTCCGGGGCGGACCACGGGGGGCTATAAATTCCAGTCAAGATTTGAGGGGGGGAGGCATTTGGATACCTGCCGAGTAGAAGTTGAATCAAGATTCGGATGTATTCACAGCTCAGGTGCTGAGAGATCGTTACCTGATTTGGGCTTGGCATTTGTGGGGACAAAGCACATATCCATCTAGGTCTTGGGATCTAGGGAGTGCGGGAATGTGAACTTCAACATAGGACTTTAAAGATTTGGGGTTAATGCGAGTGTGGGTTGCGATCCAAGGCCTAGGCCGGAACGACCCGGAAGATGTAGGCCCTGAAACGGCTTCGGCAAAATCGTGTCAAACATTCGTGTGCCTATCTCAAGCCCTAAACAGATATTCCTACACACCAACTCCCACCCTCCCGCCCCGCAGACGCAAAAAACAAACCCAATTATTATAGACTGGACTATAGGGCTGTTGTCGGCATGGTCAGTAAACACGGAGTTTGGCCGTAGACTCTGAACATCGATTGAGGCGCAGTAGGGAGTGATGCATGAGCCCTGGGATCCATCATGCTGATTTGGCTTGGAAGGCCTTGTCCCATGTGGGTTGTTAGGCCTGAAACAAGTCCTGCACGTCAACACAAGGTTGTACTGATGCCTGCACAGCCCTTTGCAGCTAGCAGGTTTTGGCTGATGATATGAGGCCTCGGTGCCTAAAACACATGCGATGAACCACGCCTCTTCCACGAGCGGAAAAGGGTATCCCAGCAAACGGCCAGTCTTTGCAGACTTTCAACCCCACATGCTCTATGTATATACATACATATTTGCGCAACGTACCTATATACCCTATGTACCCCTGTATACCCATGTCTTAGCAGAAACTGCTTTCAAAATGCCCGTGTTGAACCATTTAACCCTCAAAAGCGAACCACCAGTCAAACGGGAGCTTCTCGACTTATGCAGGTCAATAGGGACCTGGCGATACATGGGCACTGGGCTTCTGCTGGATTATGCCGTTGTTCTGTTGTAAGAAACTCTTAAATCGCGGAACAAGGACCTCTCCAGCGCACGGAGAGCATGAGGCATCCAACGCCCGATAAGCATTCGGGTGGACCTCATCGGAGACTAGATTGAAATCTGCAAGTTTGGGGATGAGGATGTTTGAGGTTCAGCTCCTACATCACAGCCTACCTGTGAGCATAGCCGAGGAGTGGGTCAACATCTACGGACCCACTCCTGTACGTGAAGGTTGTTGAAGTCGGCTTTCAGGAACCCAGCGAGTCCAAACCCCTAGCTTCAAACCCAATTCTGTACCTACCCATTCACGCAAGGCCTGATGGAAGAATCCCTCAACTCAGGATAACAAACTCCGCAATAAACCTTAACCCCAAACCCTAAGCCTCCAACAGCGAAACCACGCCCCACAACCTAGATCGTCACGTCAGGCATGCCAGTCTGAGGTCCAAACTTTCCTCCCTGGCTTGGCATCACACAGGAGACCAGAACCGACTGGCACAGCAGATGAAGGTTGTAGGGTGGCATATATGCTTAAAAGGTAGACATTGAGCGTGGAGCATGAACTGTACCGTGAATCTACGGATGTAGTTCCCCGTCACATGCCACTAACAGCCCTATCAATATGAGCAAGACCTAGAGGCATAGTTAGTTGCACAAGTTCGAAACCTTTATTCCGCCCAAGCCATTGCTGGTGATTTCACAAACAAGAAGCACATTTCTATGCCAGTACGAGTCCATAGCAGCCGCCCATACACTGTCAAGTCCCCTGAGAGGCCCTGAATTCGGCAAGGGACTGAAATGCACCCACAGAAATCTAGGTGTTGTGGGTTTCAGGAGAGTTCTTGGCTAATTAAGTTGAGTTGTAAGAAGACTTGTGAAGGCGTAGGGCTATCCAACTCAATCACATACTTCTTGGTTCTGGTTGTTGCGTCTTTCACATCCTGGTCTGAACATCATTGCCGTGATGATTTCAGGGCAGCGACTTCAAAGAGGCCATATCCTTGTCTACCCCTCTTCCTCGCTGCAACCTTGTACAGTACAAGCAAGGGTCAAAACAACATTCATGTGAACATGACAATCAACTCTGCAACGGCCGTGTGGTGCCTTACGACCAGTTGGATTCATTTTCACGCACAGGACACGAGAAGAAGACCCCACCAAATTTCGATCATCTCAGCCCTCTTCACTGGATGGTGCCCAGGCCTGTACAGAGCCTCCCTCATTTCGAGCAGCGCGAAGGAACATCACCTGGCCAAGTATCTGTCCTCCCAATCGAACATATAACCCATCTAGCCTCATTGTAAGAAGAGATGCACTCTTCATCGTGCGCTTGTTAAGCTCCATGTTACTTCGGAGGAGGGTGAATTGTCTACATGGACAGGCTTGTTAGACCGCCCAGCCCGTGTGGTAACGTGGGTGCCTTCTGGGGGCCACGGGCTGTTCGTGATTGAGCCTTGATGTGTCCTTCTTGTCTGCTCGCCTTCGACTTGAAAACTTTGATGTCTTCGCTTATCGCTAACGATGCATAAAATGAGAGGCTGATGTGAGCCACAAAATGAATGTGCTATATGCGAAGAAGATGCTCCATCAATAGAATCTTTAGAAGCACGGATACAATCCCTCGCAAAACCAGACGCACCTTTGAAGCCGATAACATCAAGGGCCTATGGTCCCAACACATTCCTAGAGGGTCTTTAGCATACCCCTGTTTTGACACACTTCCACACAGCCCTGTTTGCCTTGATGCGCTCTAGCAGCTTCCTGTAGAGGCTCGCAAAACTCGCTTTGCTCCGGAAAATGGGGAGGAGGCTTTTTGCAGGGTTCAAGTTCAGGGCTTCAGGAGGCTGCTTGAAGTGCTGCCAAGTACCTATACATGCACTTCTCTGATAAAGGGCTTATGAGGATGAAGCCGACTGCTCCTTGCATGAAATCATCTGTAAAGCCTTGTTTGAGAGCAAGTAGAACTGCAGGCTCACAGCGAAAACCCCAATTGGACTGAGGGTTCAATCTTGGCCATAAACCTCGCCCTCAACTGAGCACTCTTGTACACCCATGGCGAAAAATTGGAAGGTTTAGGAGTTGAGGAGCTCTCAGGCTCCTGTCCCTGAACTTACCGTACCCCTTGCAGTCAACATCCAGAATGATCTGGTTCAGTGACTACTAACCAGCCGCAGCACATTTTGGGCCTCTGGTCATTGCAATGGAAATACAAGCATGTGGCATGTTCGTTCTCGCTACTCGCTCCTGAGGTCAGTGTTAAGAGAATTCAGGTGGGGAAGCTGAATACGCCGAAAAGTCTTTCTTTTCGCCATAACCCAATCAACAAAAAAGGATTGTCTCCAAATAAAGGAAATAAATTAAGGCTTCTGCAATCTTATTGTATTCAACAGAGAGCCAGGCGCTTTGGTCCCGGATACGAGATTGTCCACCTCCGGAAATGCAGCATTGAAACACACCCGCTTCAGGGCAAGCCTAAGTCCGAAAAAAACAATGGATGGCCGCAACCAGCCAGGACAGGACTCCAGTAGCAGTTCTTACGGTTCTTCAGATACCTTTACATCTAGGTATCAGTTAGGCTTGAGCATAAAAGTTTAAGAAGTAGTCCTTCCGTCGTACTCATTTGCGCTTCTTTACTTTGAAAAACGAAAAAATCTTTGCTTCAGAGGCTCGGGCAAAAACCTTGGAGCAGGGGGCATGCTGACTTGGAAGCACACAACCTACACTCCCTCAAGGCGGCAAACTACACGAATTTATCAAGACCGACATTTTTGAAAGCCAGCATCTGATACACATTCTGCTACACCCTAATGTGTGAAACCCTCCTGTATTCCCCAGTGAAATCTATGGTACCCTGGGTTCACATTTAGGCATATTGTCATGAATAGCTTTCTGTGAAAGTTTCTAACCAAAAGCTTGTCCGTTAAAATGTGTCGAGGATGGGGATTCGGAAGCTCCTGTACATGCTGGATGGCCTCGTCGTAGACGACATACTTGATGTTGGCCCACAGGGAGATGTGCTTCCTCACTTCTGGGATCTGCAGGGCTTTAGGCACCTAGTTCTCTATGATTCTAGGGTTTCTGCGGGGTGTAGTCCAAGAGCTATATGGATGTGTATGGAGATATGAATGCTAAGGGCTTGAGAGCTGAGATGGTGTAGAATTTACCGGAAGAAGCTTCTGAGAGTTTCGGCTGGGGCCAGCGTAGCGGCGTAGAGGTTCGTTGCAGATTCTGCACGGGAATGCTCACGGTGTAGTTCTAGGACTTCATGTCTCCATTCACCTCGGTTTGAATCAAGACCCTTTGCCAACAATTATTCCTAGTACATCCGCAGCGCACAGTGGAGGGTGTTAGAGGCACGAATACATTGGGATTCAACTGGTTGCCGCAAAGGCTATCGTTGAATTACCTAGGGCTTAGGGCCTGCTGGCAACTCCTTCCATCCCCAAAGAGTTCCGTAAGGGAAGCATAAGGAATTTCAGTATTCTGAGGTGTCTACACCACAGCGCACAACGCAGTATCTAGCTTGCCTTGCAAAGAAACAACATCTCAAAGCCAGAATAGGATCTGAAGCCAACTAGGAGCTGGCAATTGACTTCATCATCAGGGCAAAACACGAGGCGTTTCAGTTCAAGAATCACCCAACTCCGAAGTAGAATCTGAACCTAGATGTTGGGTTCGAACCTTGTGGATGCCGAATTTGCACAGGTTCGCTAGCATACTCAAAGATAAGAGATCAGACAGAACTATTGCAGTAATGACATGTCATTCTGCATACAAGACTATAACATGCACGCGACCTCATCTATCCCTCAGATACATTCAGGCAAAATCAACCCCTTGGCACTGGGGATATCACTTGTGGAAGAAGTATCCCATGAACTCGAGAGTCGACACCAAGATGTTCCTGGCATGCCATGAACTGGAAGCAGAGTCGCCGGGGGAACAGCGCAAGAGGTTGAGCTGACAATCGCCAATTTGCGTAGCTCGAGATCTTTTCGGGAAATGAAAGAAGTTCACACAACCAGAGCTTGCAATAAAACCAAAATGGACAAATGAACATGAAGAAAGGTGGCAAGGCAGGTATCTTGGGAAAATGAGACGACCTCTGTAGTCCTGAGGCTCTGGGCACCTTATGGCCTGCGATTCGTGTGCTGAATCGCAAGCCCTTTAAGCTGGCAACGCCCAGAACCCCTGCCCCTTGTCAACAAAACCTACCAGTCTCGAGAAGAAAAAAACACAAAGCTCGCACACTCGTAGGAGCCACAGATCGGGACCTCAAACACGGAGCCTCCAATCATGAGACTCACCTTCTCGAGACCATTGTGGGAAGTCTGGGGTGCTTTCCGGCTGCGCGCGGTCTAGGCTGAAACTTTGGCACCTAGGCCTTGAAATCATGAATTTTCACCCGCAGCCCCTAACAAGAACAAGCCGGCAGTTCGGGGCATCATCTCCCTTAGGGAAGGGCCTTAGTGATGGCGCCGCACTGCATTCGGGGTCTACGGTTTGAAACTGTAGAGGCGTGGGGTTTGGGGTCAAGAGTTCTCAGGGATAAAGAGGTTTCATATTGCAGGCTGAGGGCTCAATTCGTTTGGGCTAAGCCCTGGACTTCAAGATAAAATCACTGAATATATGGGTTTGCTACCTTTGGACTGTATCTACACGCGGTCCCACAAGGCCAGCACGGGTACCGGATGACCTGGGTACTGTAAACACCTGACGCGAACGAACTTAAAGCGCAAACCCCAACGTTTTCAGGGCGCACTCCTATTCACAATGCTGAACTTCTGAACCGCAGAGCTGAAACCACAAGCCAAGCCGGCTCAGGTAATAAGACAATTCTTCCAACCCCAACCTTTATACCTGGCTATAATCCCTAAAGTCCTTATGCTGGGTACTTCAGATGTCAAATAGTCTTAGTCCTAAGGTTCCATTACAGGGCTTGGGCATACTTCTAAACACACTATAACATTACATGTTCACATCCTTTCTCATTGCTTCATTCCCCACTATAAGTTAGAAGCCACGACTAACACGCGAGCTTCAGGCAGACACGGCCGCAGACGGTGGTTTGAGGGGGTGATCTTGAATGGGACCTTACCCTGCGCGGATTGAAGATGTTTCATAGCAAATGTAGGGGATTAGAAGACCGTCTTCCTTTCAGGATTGCAGACATGATACCTGTTGAGAACTCCACAAGTCTGCATCTAAAACCCCAGGCCCACAATCCGCAATTTTGAGCCTCCAACTCTGTACACCTCAAGCCTCCACCCCTGAACCTCTTCAAAACCTTCAAAGCCTGAAACGTTATGCAACCTAATACTCCCTACGAACTTACATGTTCCCCTGCAAAGCCCTCATAACCCCGTAAACCATAGTCCCTACAGGCCAGGGCTCCCTGCCAATCCTCCTTGGTCTTCTTACCCTTTTTGCCAGCTCCTGGTGGCGCGCCAACCTCAACTCTCTCATTTTGCAGATTCGGAGATTGGGTTCTGAGTATGTTGGTGGTAAAGTACACTAGAGATCTAAATGGGTGATGAAGAATGTCTCTACATTGCGAGCTGGGGATTTAGGGTAGGGAGAAAGGTTTATACCTGCAACTTGAACTAGGTTACCATGACATAGATATGAAATACATAAATGAGCTTCCTCATAGCTGTAACATAGTTTCAGTTTCTGCGCAGCAACCCAGGTTGAGGCTGGAACAAGGCTCCGGCTTAAGGATGTCGGGGTCGCAGGATTCTGGGGCTTGCTTCCGAGGCATCACAGGGCCCCCGTAACATGGGTCAACCCAAAATCCCTCAGCAACTGTCTAGGCTTCAGGGTTGAGGTTCAATGAACAAAGCTGCCAAGCTGATCAAATATGAGGCAGTAGGCATGCACTGCTTATACCTTGTTATCTAGGCAGCTGCCGCTAGCTGTGAGTGACGAAACGAAAGTCACTGATGATAAAAAGGTCTCTTCCAAGATCCATGATACCTTGTACACATACAGTAGCTCAGCGGACATGATCAAGCGCCTGGGCTTGATAAGGGGGCTCAACAATGATTATTTTGCAGATTCTTTGCCACTCAGTGAAGCCCCTGTCTCCGCCCCAGAAACCCTGTAGGAAGAGCTGGACCGAACATGAATTCAGGAGCCTGCTCCACTGTCGTTTCGGGAAAATTCATGGAAAACCAAGATTCTGGCTGCAACAGCAACCTTCCAATTGCTTTGGACCTCCTGGGAGGTTTCAAGGCTTCGAGTTTGCAGTTCAGGGCTTGAGGCTGCGGGTTTCTATGGGGAGCTAGGGAACTGCCAAGAATTACATGAACATGGGTGATTCGTGCCCTGTGCAGATTTGCAGGGACGCGGAGGAGTTGTTTTGGGCTTAGGGATGGTTTGGGCTGTACTGGTTGTGCGGCTGAGGGCTTCATGAAGAACAGACATTAGGGTCAACTGCCAAAGGGGGACGTTGACTAAGGGAACTGGCAGCACGGATCCCAGCAAGGCAAACTGTCAAAACAATATAGTGGGCAGGATCATCAAAGCGCAGGACTTAAGTTGTGGGTCAGGTTTACATGGCACATACTCTTCAAGCCCGGTACCTGGCACCAGCTATGCAGTCAACACCTAAAGCAAAAACAGGTAGCTTCAAGTTTCAAGCCCAGCCTGCTGCGCTGGCTCTATGGAATCCCATCCTCTTGCCGCAAAAAGCCTAGCTCTCACGCCCCAGATCAAGATGTCCTACTAGGCTGTAGACCCTAAACCCTGGCCCCGTCCAACCCCAACCTCCCCAATCAACCCTCCACCGCGCGTCCTCAGGAAGTAGGGACCCCAACCTGAGGCACTTGCACTAGCTCACATACCGATAACAGCAGCGAAAAGCATATTGAAGCTTTTCCGTGACCGCACAGCA
>CAJNIZ010031114.1:15719-36203 GCA_905231905.1 Symbiodinium pilosum
TGCTGCTATGTGCATGGTTTCCGAGTTCAGCATCAGCTTGTACAGAATCGAGGGTTCATGGTCTAGAGCTCAGCTACACTGTCGTATGGGTACTTAATGTTGGACCCTTTTTAGTATGTAGTCCCCCCCCCTCCCCCCCTCCCTCTGTCATCAGGGTTGAGGGTTCAGGGTATAGGTAGCTGGACCCCTTGGACTCTGAGCTATCAACCCCCAAACCCTGAAACCTAAACCGTCCCCTATGAAACCTAAATCCCAAATGCATCAGAACACACGCAGCCCTCTACTGTAAAGCCGCAGCTATCCCCTACAAGCTAGGATCTATAAAGCCCACATGTTGCATGCCCCAAAAAGACAGATGCATAAAGCTTAAGCTGCCCCTTACACTCTAAAACCACCATGCCAGAAACAGAAATTTCCAGCATGAGCAATAGCAATATAGTTATAGAAATGATAGTCATAGTTGTAGTAGTATAGAGAGTAAAAGTCGTAGTAGTAAAGCCAGTAGTAAATAACAATATCCATATTTATATATATATATACATATATATGTACATCGTCATCATCATCATCATAGTAGTTGTAGTAGTAGTAGTAGTAGCAGTAGTAATCGATAAAAAAAAGTGCAGGCCGTCCATCGGGCCCGCAGCCATCGCGTGCAAGATCTCCTCGAGGAGCTGAAAACGCTCATTGGACGCTCAGATGGACCTTAAAACTAGGTTTTAGGATTTAGGGTTTAGGGTTTAGAGTTTAGGATTTAGGGCTTAAAGTTAAGGGTTCGGATTTTTGGGGGTTTAGGATGCTAGGGCTTAGGTTTTGGGATTCAGAGTCCGGGGATTGTTGCTTAGGAAGTATACAGAAAGCTACCGCAATGACTTCCTTTTGAAGGGTCTGTAGGTGTTCTTTGGGCTGATACAACTGCAGGGTTCAGATACCAGAACTCGCATGTATATACTGTTGGTAGTAGCAAAAGGTTGCCTTAGAATGCTAACTTAATGGAAGAGCCTTAGGCCCCTAAACCCTAAGCCTAGCAATCGAAAAAAGCTCCCGCGGATGAAATACGAGGAATACAGTAGGATCCAGGGTTCAAGGGTTCAGGTATTGGGGGTTTCGGGTTTTGGGTTTAGGAGGTGCGTACAGTAATGGGGGTTTAGGGTTTTGGGTTTGGGGATTAGGAGGTAAGTACATTATTCAATATTCCCCTCCCCCTAAGAATATAACCCCCCTCCCCGAAAGGGGTTCTGCAGAGGTGTATAGGTGAATGGAAAAGGGAAAATAGAAACCACCATGTTGTTTGAGGTTTCCTGCCAGTTTAGGGCTGATGATTAAAACCCCCGCACCCCCCGCCCCTCGACAATAGATTTCTTCTTAAAACATAATGGCATTGTATTTAGGAAGTCTGTATTATGGGGGGGGTGTTAGGGGTGTTCATTATCAGGGGGAAGTTATTAATGAAGAATTTAGAATCACTTCCTCGAGGTTCTGCGGCAGGAATTCCTTGCATTCTGGACAATCCTTTGCGCCCAAATTATTATATGCTGCACCCTAAACCGTAAACCCTCGGCAATAAACCCTAAGACCCTAGGCCCTAAACCCTAGGCCCTAAATCCTAAACCCTGGGCCCTAAACCCTAAACCCTAGGCCCCAAACCCTAAACCCTAAACCCCGATTGTACTCCCTGAAAACGGATGGTAGCGAGGCTGTGGGACCATGTGGATGCCCAACATGGGGATTTCCTAAAATTAGGGGTACTTTTTGGGGGGTCCATATAGAAAGGATTATACTGAATTGGGGTCTTCATTGGGGTCCCCTCATTTATGGAAACTGCCAAATACCCTAAGGGTCCGAGGACTGAACTAATGGGTTTTACTATGGCCTGACTTGTTTTTTGGGGAGCTAAAGCCCTAATTATTGGGGGCTTGGACCCTTTGGGTAAGCTCTAAACCCTAATTATAAGTTCTGAACCCTACACCTTAAGTCCCATACCCTAAGCCCTAACCCCTAAACCCTCTTAACACTAATATTTGGGTCTTTGAACCCTTAGGGATATGCAAGCAGAGGACGCTGTCACGGCAAGCGATGTCGAAATCATACTGACCGAGGCCCACTGAACGTGGAAGTCTTGGGGTTAAGGGTTTAGGGTTTAGGCAACCCCTTCCCGATGCGGATACGACCCTCCTGCTTGCATTGTAACCGCGCAGCAATGCAAAACAAGAGTGGATGGATGAGGTTCTCCACCTCACGGGTCGCCCGTATCCAGTACCCTGGCCACAGACCCTGGACACTCTGAATGCAGAAACAGAAACTTGGTTTATACAGGGGTCATAGGGATTAGATATTTGTGGTTCGCGGTTTGGGGTCTACTTTGAGGGGGAACCTACTAATTAGTTGATACACATTGTGCCCCAAATCCTTAAACCGTGTCAAGGCCTATGCTCCCGAGCCGAGGCTGGAAGCTGTACACCTCAACCTTGAATCACCAAGCTATGGTCGTAGATTCCACGTATTAGAAGTGTGATATCGGGTACCTCAAAGACACTTCAAAGATGTTGGTATCTAAACCCTAAACCCAAACCTAAGATTCCACATCATTGGGTTAAGGGCTTGCAAAGACATGAAGCCTAGCCCCTGAGCCCTAATCCGAACACCCTAATCCCAAAAACTCCTAAATCCTAGGCTCCTTGTCCCTATAAAGCCCTATATTCCTACAGAATCCCGTAATGCTCCTATATACTCCCCATATGATCCCTATATAGCCCCTCTACCCTAAGCCCTAGCCTGAACCGTCCCTTCAAGGCTCTAAACCCTACGCCCCAAGTCCTAAACCCCGTACCCCTTCAAAACCCTACACCTCACACCCTAATCTAAGCCTCTTATCCCTTCAAAAGCCCAAACCCTACACCCGAATCTAAACCCCCTATCCCTTCAACACCCTACACCCTAATCCCTAAACCCCCTGTCCCTTCAAAACCCTATCCCTTCAAGAGGAAACATGCAGCCCAGGACAGGCAGAGAGCCTCGTCCAGGAAGCGCAGAACGGCGCCCAGAAGGTCCAGGAGGACTGAAGATAGGGGTACCACATTATTTTGGGATTGCAGAGGGTTATATAGGGATATATAGGGTTTAGGGTTTAGTGTCTAAACTCCTTAAAGGGCTTAAATAGGGGATTCTATAGGGGACTACTGTAGGGGTTATTGTTTTGGGGGTCCCAGTGAGGTCCCCTAAACCTTAAACCATAGTATATTGGGGTCTACGCTGGGGTGCCCCCTATTTAGGAGAACTACCCTATGGGCTAGTGAGGGATGATATAGGGATTTAGGGTTTTGGGGATTTGGGCGGTTATAGGGTATTAGGGTTGAGGGATTAGGGTTTTGGGTTGTAGGATTTAGGAATTTCGGATTAAGGTGGGAGTTGCTCTAAGCCTTCGTGGTCCTGCTCTTCGTCCTTCTATAGTGCTTGTAATATGAAGTTATACAGGGGTCAGGGTTGTTCTGAAGGTCCTTTCGAAGAAGGGGCCATTTCGAATACACTTCCGTTAAGGCGAGATCCTAACACACCATGCAACCCATTTAATGGCCACTTTGGGGGCAGGCATTTTGAACAACTACCCTCGGGTAGAAAGTTTGGAGCTCAGTGTTGAGCACATCGTGTTGAAGGCTTAGCGTTTATTGTTTATTGGGTTTGAGGCTCTGGGTTCGTGGGATTTCGAGGCAGGAAATGCAAGCCCGCCCTTCTTGAGTTGCTTGCGGATGCTATGGGTTCACTTTTGAAACCTGAATACCTGGAGCCTACAAATGACGTGAAAAAACAGCCATTTCGTAAGAACAGCCTTTTTCAAGAAGTGGACCCAAAAACAGCCCGTGATGCGGAATTCGGTTCAGGCTGCTGAAAAAAGGCCAAAACAGGATTTGTGAAGGTATTCAGCTCGGGAATATTTGCAAGCATGATTTTCTGCACGTTCTGGAATTTAGAGACAAGAAAACTCTGAAGCCAGAAGTTGTAACCCTGAATTTCCAAGGTCAAACAACACGGACACCTGAAGTCAAGCAATGAAAGCCTGAAGAAAAAGGCGCAAATGGCCGGAAAAAAGGCGGAATTAGGCGGAAAAAGGCGGAATTTGCCGGAACTCATGTCTTGCCGCGCGGAAACAGCTGAAAACCCTGACCTGTCACATCCCGTTGTCATGGCGTCAGGAACAAAACCTCTTGTTAAAAAGTCCGCTACGCAGCCGGAACCCTGAAGCATGTGGCCATTTTGGCTCTGGCGCGCGCGCGCCCTCAACGAGAAAAAGGCTGTTTTGGTTTGGAATGGCTGTTTTTCTCATAAACGGTTGTTTTTGAAAATCTTGGCTGTTTTTCACGCAAATTTGGCTTGTGGCCATTTTTTCGCGTACACAGAGGGTCCAGGTAATCCTTTTCTTTTTTAGCTGAATATTTCCTACATTCTAATGTTTTCACGTTAGGGTGTATTTGATTCGGACATTAGGGGGAGGTGATGAATGGCCATTCTTAGATCCACACCCACTGGCAACTATTTTAACGTACCAAGGCCTTGCGAGATATGTTGTATCGCCGGGACCGAAGAAGCCTGAACAATTTTCAAATCTTTTCTTTCGCAGTCCTGATAGCATAGCCTACGCCCAAACCTTTAACCCAAAATTCTAAACCCCCACACCCTGAACCACCAAACCCCAAACCTTGAAACCCCTAAGATCTAAACCCCCAAATCTAAATAAGTTATTTTAGGCAAAGTCTAGGCCCCTGGAGTAGGTCAGGCATTCAGCCTTCAGATATTGGAGCTTCTGCATACATTCCCGGTATAAAGCCTAGCAGGTGAACCCCATCATCTCCCCATCATCCCTACATGAGCTATAGTTTAAACATAGGGAGTAAATAGGCGAGCATCATAGAGGTTATTTAGGGGGATACTAGGAGTTTAGACCATGGCTCATATCAACCCTAACCCCCAACCCCTATGCAAGCCTCCCCTTTGATCCCTCTCTTTTGTAGATGCGGGAGACCAGGAACGTAACCCCCCCATGCTGTCCTTAAAGGGGACCACTACAGTCCTATTGTAATCTCAAAATACTCCTGGAACCCCCCCCCCATTTTCAGAATCCCCCGCCTATGGGGAACCTGAGCCTCCGCATCCAACCCCCCAAAAAGTTAACCGTTAGACCCTGACTAGGGTAGGTTTGAAAACTCTAAACCCTAAACGTAGGCACATTCATAGCTTTATGAAAAGCTGCTCATGTGCCCTGGTAACAGCCCCAAGACAAAATCTGCTCCACAAAAAAAGAGGCTGTTAGGGACCCTAGGGATGATTTAGGGGTATTTAGAGTGTACGGGTTAGGGGTAAAGTACTCTTGGGTATAATTTTGGTGTTATACAGGGATAATGTAGATGGAATATGGGGTTTGGGGTTTAGGGTTTCCCAAGATTATGTGTACTTTTTTTGGGAGTCCCTCTAAGAAGGATTTGAACATATCGGGATCTATATTGGGGTCCCCTTGTTTTGGCAAACTACCATTTGGGCTAGGGGTGAAAGGTTTCCGGAACGTCATGTGTGCTTCAGTAGTATAATTTTCTGAAGCTGAGCAACATAGTGCTCACGACTCACATTGTGCGTTTGAAGGACACGTTGCAGGGGGGGGAATCCTGAAAAAGGTCACTGTTTTTTTTCTGAAGCTTGTGCGTTTCAATCAGCTGCCCAAAAGGGGATCAGCCAGCTCTTGGGAACTGACAAATTACATCCCCAAAGAAGGTCAACAAGAGCTGTTTTAAACCGTGTTAAACAAATTTCATAGATTCTTATTATCATTATCAGTACTATTATTATTACTGATACATAGATTTTAGTGTTAATCCGGCCCATTGCGCGGGTCCATGTTCGTTCGGGAAATGATATCGCTGTTCTTGCAGGATACCAACTGGGCCTCTGCTCAGAAAGCGCTTGCCGACCGCGAGGCCAGTACCTGCTGGTGTACCCAAAGACCCAAAACCCTTAACCCTAAGACCTAAAACCCCTAAACCCCAAAGCCCTAAACCCAAAACCCCTAAACCCTCAAACCTAAAGCCCGAAACCCCTAAACCCTGACCTGAAACCCTAAAGCTCGAAACCCCAAATGAAATCCTAGAGAAACCCTATATGAACCCTATAATCCGCTTCAAAGGGACCCCGCAAAGCCCTATAAGCCCTAAGTTCCAGGCCTGGTTTCCCTATTTCCCACCCCCCCCCCCCCACAAGATGATTCGGCTCAAATGAGGCTTCATTCATGCAGGGTTTAGGTTGAAGGGTTTAGGGGTTTAACGGTTCATTACCATTTCGGAACCCTAAGTAGTGGTAAGGTTACCTGGGCAAGGTTTCGGGTTTTAGGATTTGGGGTTCTGGTTTCAGGCTTCAGGGCCCAGAGTAGAGGGCCAAGGTTTAGGGTTCAGGGTTTAGGGTTCAAGGTTTAGGGTTCAGGGTTTTTGGTTCAAGGTTTAGGGTCTAGGGCTATAGGTAGATCCCCAAAATCAGTCCCGCGAACCCCGAGCCCTAAATCCCAAGCAGCGCAAACCTGAGCCTAAACTCTGCGCACGAAAAGATTCAACGAAAGCCACAACCCCCCAAAAAACACCAATATCTAACAATACCGTCAATAAACAACAAGAATAGAGAGGGTAACCTTGTAACGCCAACAAACGAGTTAATAACAATGATGGGATAACAACACTTCTACTGGCTGTAAAAATATTGACAAATCGTAAACCCTACACCAAGCCTCAGCCTAAGGCTGTACAGACTAATATTTGAAGGACTTTGGGCCTAACGTCCATATGACATAAGGTCTTCAGGTATGTTTTTGCCCTATTTAACCCCAATATATACCCTATTATAATATGGTGTTTTCCATTTTTCCATTATCCCAATATGACCCCTATCTAGCCCCAATATATACCCCATTATATGTTGGTAGTTTCCATATTCTTCTCCATTATCCCAATATAACCCCATCAAACCCCAATATATACGTCATTATATTATGGTAGTTTCCATTTTCTTTTCCATTATCCCAACACAACTCCTATCTAGCCACAATATATACCCTATTGTAATATGGTAGTTTCCATTTTCTTTTCCATTATCCCAATATAACCACTATCTAACCCCAATGTACCTTTTATAATATGGTTGTTTCCATATTCTTTTCCATTATCCCAATATAACCCCTATCTAACCCCAATATATGCCCTATTATAATATGGTAGTTTCCATTTTCTTTTCCATCATCCCACTATAACCACTATCTAACCCGAAGATATACCCTATTATGATATAGTAGTTTCCATTTTTCCGTTATCCAAATATAACCCCTATCTAACCCCAATATATAAACCCCCATATATAAACCTAATGTCCATATATCAACCTTATGTAATCCCTATAATATAGTCGCCATTTTCCATTATCCCATTATAGCCCTAATGTTCCTTCGTCCTGAGGCGCAAGTGGAGGACAACCTCACAAAGCTTCGTGGTGCCCTCGCAAAGTTCGAGGAGAGCCTTGGACCAAGCAGTTATAATCATGGGCTCCTCGGTTTCCCCTGCAGTCCCCCTTAAGTAGATAGAAGATGGCTTTGGGTAAATTATCTTAAGATGCCCATATACCCCATATCCTATCTACTTAAGGGGGGCCATAAACCCTAAACCTTAGACCCTAAACCCTAAACAGAACCTTAGTATCCTCACAGAATGAAGTAGGAATCTTCGGTATTACAGAGGAGGGGTAGTAGGTAAGCCCATGATATACTTGGGTTCATACCCTGAAGCTCGGCTTCGTTTAAAGGGGTATAAAGGGCTATGCATTGGGTCATCCCCCCTGACAGTAACAGCTTCTTCAAGACGTACTAGGAGTTGAGAACACACCGGGAAGCCTGGAATAACTCAAGGTATATGGGGATGTAAGGGGCTTAGAGCTTATAGTCCCCCTTAAGTCGATAGAATATGGCTTTGGATATATTATACTAAGATCCCCAAATACCCCATATTCTATCTACTTGAGGGTTACTACAGGTCTTGGCAGCTCAGGGCTAAGGGTTTTGTTCACAAATGTAACTTACTGTAAGTGTATATATGTATGCGTTCGCCGGGGTTATGGGGCTACATGGCTGTAAAGAAGTCTAGATAGATTTGTGTGTGTATATATTATACATATATATGTACTTATCTATGATTTTTGTATTTGTGAAGAGATGTATGCAGGGTGTGATTTTGGTTTGGGCTTATGTTTCAGGTGGTAGTATTTAGGGCTCATGTTTGGGGCACCAGGGTTGAGGGTGTAAAGATTTGTGTTAAGGGCTTCAGCCATTCTGGAGAATCAAGTGCGTGACAGGATGTCTTTTCTTTAATGAAGCTGTGACTATGTAGTTCTTTCTAGGTTCATACTTGGAAGGGTTCAGGGCTTAGGGAAGTACCAATATTGTTCTTGAACGTTCCTTATGAAGTTCTAACGTGTAGACCCTAAAGCCCTATTCCGGGTTTAGGGTTCAGAAAACCTGCAGCCGCAACTCTGAAACTGAGAAATAAAGTAGTATATGATCTGTAGTTTAGGGTTTCTGCGGAGTCCAGCAAAAAGCTTCATGCAAACCTCCAAATTAGTTAGGACCCTATAGTCAGCAAATGCCGGCAATTCGTCCCTAATTTGGGAGTTGGAGTTACCAAGATGTGTTTATTCAATTAGGGTTCTTGCATTGAGCATGCTGAGGAGATGACGGGAAGGGAATATGCTGGCTGTTTACTTTGGCATCCGCCTCTTGAGTGGTAGAGATCCGTGCCGAAAGTACACATGCTACGGCACCAAGGACTTCATCCCACATCTGGGAAATAGGTAACATATGTGTAGCAGGCAGTCGTACTCACTCTTGAGGGATGAACGGCGTGAATGCAGTCGTGAGCAGGTTGCAAGCCCCCTGGACTATCATAGCAGTCAGACTTTTTTCTTACTGTGGAGGAGGGCTGAGGTGGAAGCGAGGCGCAGATGGAGGAAGGAACGAAACAACATTCCTTCAAGTTGGAACCATGGGTAATATAGGGTATATATCGGGGTTATATAGGGGATATTAGGGGATATATTGGGATAATGTAAAAGAAAATGGAAAAGACTGCATTATAATAGGGTATATAGCAAAGACAAGTTCCGTTGGAAAAAGGAGTCCAATTGCTGTAGCCTGTCACTGCAGGCGCGGCAAGCGCATTTGCTGCAACTTCCAATGGGAAGGTGGCACAGCCGAAGAGGGACCAGCAGACACGGCTTGAACATGGAGGAGGGCCTGACACCGACGCAGCGCAGAAAGAACCTGACTCGAGAGTATGAGAAGAACCGCGAACAGCAGTGCTCTCGAGTACGATCCCGATTTGCATAACATGAAGCCGTCCTTGCGGCCAAGACAGCGGCAGAGAGACGCAAAATCCTGACTACAGACCCCTTCTTGGGATTATATTATAGGGATAATGGAAAAGAAAATGGAAACTACTATAGTAGATTAGGGTTATATAGGAAACATGGAAAAGAGAATGGAAACTATTGTAGCTGAACCGCCTTTGCGAGGAGCTCAAAGCCCCCAACCACAAATCCAAATGTCAAGCCCCGAGCCGAAATTGGTTAGGGGGTTAGGGGTTTGGGATTTAGGGTTTAGGGTTTAGTGGTTCGGAGCTTGGAATATAGGGTTTAGGGGTTTAGGATTTAGGGGTTCCAAATTCTCTATCAAAGCCCCAAATCCTGAACCCTGAGCGTTCGATGAGCATTTCTCACAACAATCCCTGCAGAATCCTGAAATGAGGACTCCCCTTTGAACTCCTATACGCCTTAACCCCTACCACTAACTCTAAGCGCTAAATCTTAAACAGTAGTTTCCATTTTGTTTTTCCTTTATCCCAATATCCCCTATCTAACCTAAATATATATACCCTATTGCCATATAGTCGTTTCCATTTTCTTTCCATTATCCCAATATATCCCTGAACCCTAAACCGTCAACCCGGCCACCGTCAACCCGGCCCCCTATGGAGCCCCACAACCCAGAGGGTCCATGTACCCAATAACTAGGTACCTTGGGTTTTGGGTAATAGTAATTTTAGTGCAGTTTTTGTGTAAGTATATGATTGCCAGGTACTTGGACACTTAGGGTGATAAAAGCCAAAGCTCGGCTGCAAGGTGGGACAAGCTCTATGTCCGGAACTCAGCGTCTGCAACTGCCAATTTCTGAAAAGGTCAAGTCTAGTGCTCCGGGCTCTCAAGTTTTGGGGGTCTAGGGCTGTGGGGTTTGTGAAAAATTTGGGCCTCTGAAGAGCGATGTGAAGGCCCAAAAGATAGAGATGCCAAAGAGGTACAAAATCACCTCTTACAGGTTCAGAGCCTGCTCTAGACAGCGTCTGGTATTTGGGATTGAGGGTGCAGCATGCCTAAGGGTCCACTGTAGGGGTCCAAAGAGTTACCAATGCTACTTTGAGGTTTATTTGATGTACCCTGTACAAGTCTTGCTACCCATTCCGCACTTTTCCCATGATCCATAGTTTTGACTCAGCGATACGCGGCGGGTCCTGCGTGGTCCGAAGTTCCTAAGCTCTCGGCGCTAGGTACAATGGTGTGTTCCTCTCCACGGGGACTGCATGGAATAGCTATCCTTATACGCTCCCATATGTGTTTTCCCAAAATCACGGGTACCTTTTTGGGTGCCAACAAAAAGGACTATAGCAGTTTTGGGGCAATGTTGGAGTCCCCCTAAACAGGGCCTCAGTTCCGAGCTCATTTTCCAGATTCGTGTCCAGTAGATTCCCCATCGTGCCCTAAAACTCAAACCCTATGTACCCCTACAACACCTTTGCCAATGCCGTAATATTGGCAAAAAAAATTATAAACCCCAAACCCTAAACCCTGAACCCTTGATGATGCCAGGACTCAGTCTGCGCCTGGTTCTCGATGCAGGCTGTCTACTATTCGTCGTGGTGTCTCTAAGCGCCAAATCCAGAACCTTAGGGTAGTTCAGGGTTTAGGGTTTGAGGTTTGTAGGGACTTCTGGTGGAGTTTGGTCACCCCGCAGCCCTAGACTACATAAATGTATGCATATATATATATATCTATATAGATGTATATATGGGGGTTCATAAAGGGCTTATAGAGGTGATGTAGGGATCTACCTGGGCCTCCAAAGTACTAGTGTTTTTTGGTTTACGGTTTTAGGGTTTGAGAGTTTAGGGTTTATGGGTGCGTTCTTGCATTGTGTTGGTATGGCTGGTGCAGGATGAACATGTGGGTAGACGGATTGGCGGAGCTTCTTGAAATTGTCGGTTCCTTCCTGAATGTCCTTTTGATTATCTTCGTCCCCATGATCTTCGGGCGCATGCCACTGATATTTTGACAAGACCCGTTCCTCCGAACCTCGTAATTTCGCAAAATCTCCTCAAACTTCAGCTTCCTAAGAACAATAAGCATGGGCGCTTAGCACTAACTTGCTGAGATCTCGAGACACCCTTGAGCTCAAAGCACCCCTAAACTTTGTCATTGTTGGATGCATTTGTTTGTTGCTTTAGTATACTGAAACCCAGTAAGGAAAATGAATTTTTGCCTTTTTCAATACTATCTCAGCAAAGAACCGATAACCCCAAAGTCCCATGCAACAGGAGAGTCGCCAAAGGCCCTCTGATGAGTTCTTCGCTCTATGGGAAAGACACTCGGAGCAGCAACAAGAATTCACCTTGCCCAATACGCTTTTTTTTACGGGTCCATGTACCCATTCGGGTTTATGGCTTAGATATTGGGGTTGAGGGTTTACAGCTTGGGTTTTCGTGGCTTAGGGATTCGGTTTTAGAGAGTAGGTTTTAGGTTCAGGGTTTTGGGATATGGGGATACTAACCACCCCAAAAAAGAGAAATATGGAAAAGAACATGGAAGACTACACGGAAAACTGGGGTTTGATCACGGATGGGTTTTGTATCTTACCTCTGGTAAGCAAGGAAACAAAGAATGTAAAAATCAAATTGACGCCACGATATTGAATCACTTATTGTTTTGGGTTATATAGGGACTACTATACGGATCCATTCCTTCATTCCTTGCTAACCGGAGGTTTTGTACTGCCCTAAACCCTGAACGCTCAAATCCGTTGTCGATTGTAGCGCCAGGAGTCGCACCCCTAGCAAGATTCCTAGACCTCCCACATACACACACTACCCTCCCGGAAACTAACGTGGAAACCCAAAAAGGGCTCTAAAAAGACTACAGTCCCTTTAAAAAGGGGGCTATATGGGTTTCCATGTTAATTTGGCGGAGTGTAGGGTTTAGGGTCTAGGAATAATTGCCTTTTATCCCAAAATAATGGGTACATAGGTTAGTATTCTTGGTACTTGGGAGGACTATTTATTCAAGACCGCCATAACCCAAAGGATCCAAGTGCCCCACTAAGCGCATGTCTTCCCAAAGCCTCTACAACAAGTACTTCCCTCCGCAAAACTAACATGAACCCCCCAAAGGGCGCTTGTAGACTCCTGTCCCTAAATCCTGAGCCCTAAACCCTAAATTGTGTGGCTGTCAAGGCCTGGGTCGCTATTGAGGAGCTAATAAGTTACGTATCAAGCAACCTAGACCCCTCAAGTACCCTAAAATAGGGTCTAGGTAGCTTCTATTTGTGGATATTTAGGATCTATAGAGGGTACCCGGGGGGTGTAGGTATGGTTCCAGGTTTAAGGTTTAAGGTTTAGGGTTTAGGGGTACCAAGGAACATCAAGGGTCCAGTAAGGATGGACATGGCGGTCCCTTTGGTACCCTCAACCCTGAATACCCTTGACCCTCCCAGGCCTAAACCCTAGGCTTTAAAACCTAGACCCTAGCCCTGACAGAAAGCCAGGAAACGCTCAGCCCTACCTGAAACCCAAAATAGTGGTAAAATATAAGCCCAAAGCCCCTAAGAGTTGCCCACAAGGCCATTATTCTACATACTGTTGGGGTTTCATTAACTAAGCCACCCAAAGCCCAGAACAATTCCAGGCCTAGACCATAAACCCGTATCCTTAAACCCCAAACCCCAAGCCCAGGAATCTGAATCCGTGCCCCTTCAAACTGTGGATGACCCTAAACAAGGGCTTAGGGTTTAGGTTGAACTTGTTTAGAAAATATTGTCCCTTGATCCCTATATAATTAATCCTTGCAGAGCCGTCAAAAAATGATGTTTTGGGTGACCTCCAAACCGACCCTAGTAGACCCTAAACCTAGACCGCTTAGGACCTAGGATGCTCAAATCCCGAAGTTATAGGGCTCAGGGTGTAAGCAAGTGGTGCAAAGTTTCCTCAATCCACCAAAGGGTTCTATCTGCGTTTTTCCCGTATTTCTACGGTTGCAGGGTAGGACGCAAAAGGCTGACCCAATTCAGTTTGTAACACCAAATTCTGCTCAAAGGCTATTCGCTACGCAATTCATAGCCTCGAGCGTTTTCTGCACATCGCGCGCTTTTGTATGAATTATGCCTGCCTGGGATCAGAGGTGGAATGCAGGGTGTGCTGGGCACTGTTACCCGCCAAACGGGCGCATATATCCACTAAACGAGCGCAAAAAAGCGCAAACGTGCGCAAATCTAGAAAGTGTGTGTGGCGCCACTAGCCCCCCATGCTTTATCAAGTCTACCCGTCTCGAGCGCAAATTTTGGCTCCGAGCGGAAACTCTCTCGAGCGGAATTAAGTGTATCAAGTGATGGTCCAGAGGCTTTAAGGTTCCGGGTTCGGAATTTAGGTTTCAGCTTTTAGGATTCGGGGTTTAGGTTCATGGTTTAGGGCATCTTGCTGCATGGCGCTGGGAGGTGGTATGTAGAAACTGAGCCCCGACACACGAACACCCTAAATTCCCTCGTGATTAGATTTGAGTAATTCGCCCTTGCAACCCAGTCTTTGCTACAACGCCCGCAGTCCCGTTTCAAGAGCTGGCCAGCAGGCCACTGCACCTGAACTTGCGATGGCTGCCACCGGCGAGCTACATCCAAATTCAGCCGGATTATGATATGAGCTATAGTCTAAACTCCTTAAAGGGGGGGTTATATAGGGGACTACTATAGGGGTTATTAAGGGGGATACTAGGAGTTTAGACTATAGCTCATATACGAGGAATATTCTGAGACAAGCTGCTGGGTGATATTGTCCTCAGTATGGGAAGGCATATCCTCCCAGGGGGCAACCGCAAGGTTGGATTTGTGACCCCTCACAGACACACTGAAGCCGCGCTGGTCAATTTTTTTGGGAACTGTGGAACCGCCTGAAAAGCCCCCTCCCTCCACAAGTACCCCAAACCCCAAACCCTAAACCCTAATCCCTAAACCCTAAACCCTGAAGACGCCGAGAAGGGAAGGCGAGGTCCCCAGCGTGGCAACCTGAGGGATTTTCCTGCCTAACCTTGAGTATCAAGAGGGAACTCAAATGCAGGGTTTAGGGTTCAGGGTTTAGGGGTTTAGGGTTTAGGGTTTAGGGTTTAGGGGTTTAGGGTTTAGGGTTTAGGGTAGTATAAGTTGTGTTCTGCCCCCACGCTGTAACAGCTGGACAATATTCAGAATATAACTCTATATCGCCCTTAATAAGACCCCTGATGTCGACTGTAAAGTCTCCTTTGGACTTAGCTTGGACCTTAGACCCTTAACCCTTTGGGATTTCCTTATACTCCTATTGCAGGTACCTAAAGGGTTAACCTTTAGTAGAAGTCCTAAGTGCCCTAAACCCTGCACCCTAAGCCATTACATAAAACCCTATACAATAGTAGTTTCCATGTTATTTCCCATTAACCCTTAGGGTATTCTTGGAGGGTCATGGGGACTTAGTAGGTAGGTTAATAGAGGCGATCATTCGGCTTGTTATATGGGTTATAGGGGCTATGAACCTACTTACTAAGCCCCCATGACCCTCCAAGTAAGGGAGTGCGCTAAGGGAACCCAGTCTTTTAGAGACGCCCAAGCCCTTTGGCCAAGGTAAAGTCGATTCCAAAATCCTAAATCCTAAAGCCCTAAGCCCCATAGTCCTTAAACTTAGGGTTTGGGGTATTAGGGCTTCAGTTTTAGGGTTTAGGGCCTTTAAAGCCTAATCCCTAACACTAATCCCTAGAATCCTAAACTTCAAACACTAGACCCTAAACCCTAAACCCTAATTCCCTAAACCCTAAACCCTAAACCACCGAGGCTTCTTCACGGATTTGAAGAAGGCGAGGGAAAGTGACTGCCTCGGCTTTTCCTAGGTAGGTCTTAGGGTTTAGGGTTTAGGGTTTAGGGCTTAGGGTTTAGGGTTTAGGGCTTAGGGTTTAGGGTTTAGGGTTTTAGGGTTTCTAGTCAGCCTTAAGTAGATAGAAGGTGGGGTATATGGGGATCTTATCCTGATATAACCAAAGCCATATTCTATCTACTTACGGAAGACTATAGGCTTTTGGTTTGGGGCTCGGGATTCGGGGTCTAGGGTTTAGAGTTAGGGATTAGGATTTAGGATTCAAGCTTGGAGATACAGGGTATAAGTTTGGGGCTTTGGATCTGGAGTTCAGGGTTTAGGTTGTTTGGGTTCTGGATTCAGGTTTTAGGGCTTGGGGTTTAGGGCTTAGGATTTGAGGTCGGATTGGGTTTCAGGTTTAGGGTTCAGTTAGTGTCAGGGTTTTGATTTAGGTCTTCTGATTTAGGGGCCTGGCTCCAGGGATATGGCTGTTTCGGCCTCGCTGGGTTGCTATTGGCCATTTTTTTTGCCGGTTTATACGATAGACTCCTTAAAGGGGATTACATAGGGGCTTATATAGGGGAGTATTATAGGGGTTAGTAAGGGGGATACTAGGAGTTTAGACAAAAACTGATATGATCCCAACAAAGATTCAGCATGTTGCTTTGTAATAGTAACACAACAATATTCAAGTTAAGGATTTGGCGCATCCCCTCACCCAAAACACGCGGTTTAGGGTTTAGGGTAAAGCCTGAACCCTAAACCCTTCCTTTTTGAAGGCCTGTGGTATAGGGTTCAGGGTTTCCGGTACAGTTATTGGGGGGGTTGGGGTTTAGGGTTGAGGGTCGAGAGCTCCAACGCTTTGCATTGAAGCTTCGGGCGTTTAGCCTTTTGATTTGATTCACCTTTATTTGCTTATCATCCCTGGGCCTTACGATATACCCTTACTTATCTTTAGATGACCTCAACATGACATCCCTAAACCTTAGAACTTAGAGCCCCCAGCCCTAAAATCCTACAACCCGAAACCCTAAAACCCTTAAACCCTTAAACCCGAAACCCTATATCCTAAACCCCAGGCTATCAACGGGAGCAGCTGGCTTCGCAGAGAAACTGCCGCTCTGCGTCCTTGCCACCCAGGCTATGCGGCCAGGGCTGCGGTGCATTTAGGCTGTAGGGTATTGGGCTTGGGCTTCAAGATATAGGTTGTAGGGTTTTTGGGTTTAGGATTTAGGGTGTAGGGTTTGGGGTTTGGAGTACAGGGTATATAGGGTACAGGTACAGGTTGTAGGGTTTTGGGGTTTGGGGCTTTGGGTATACGATGCGGGGTTCAGGGTTTAGGATTCAGTGTTCAGGTTGTAGGATTTAGGGTTAAGGGCTCAGGGTCAGGGATATTTGACATCAAGGATCTAGTTTTACGGACAAGGGGTTTATGGGTATTGAGGGATTAGGGTCTAGGGTGTCAGGATTTTTTTATTGAGATCCTGCATGACCCTAAGTGCTTTTTGCCTTCGCAAGGAGGTTATTCTAGTATACTCAAAGTCATGCAGGACTGAACCCTACACCAGTCCCAAAACCTCAAAACACTAAGCCTTGGACATCAACAAGCACTATCGCATATGAGAAGGCTGTCAAAAAGTCATGGGCTCCTCTACGATCTACACTTCACCCTTAGTTTCCCTAAGCCCAAAACTCTAAACCTGGACTGTGCGGCAACGCATTTTCATTACTTCATGCGGTACAGCAAACGTCCCACGACGAAAGCTAAACCTTGAGTATCCTTACCCTAGGGCTCCAGTTACCTAAATAACGGGTTCTGCGTTCTAGATATCCTATAGTTACATAGCCCACTAGCCTACTGTTTAGGTAACTGGGAGCCCCAGGGCTCACATAGTAGGCAACCTAGGGGATGGAGTAATAGGAGAACCGTACGAAAGAGTCCAGGTACCTTTGCAGCATTTATTGCGGCCCCCGAAGTACCTTTGGACATGAAATCCAATTACCTTTGGACAAGAAATCCAATTTTTGCTGCTCACACCTTTCCATCCCACTTTCCATGATGTTCATCCATGTATTTCTTCATTATGGTAACCCCAACTCCAAACCCTGAACCCGAAACTTAAAACCCCACACCCTAAACCCTATGCCCCAAAGTCTGAACGCCCTAAAACCTGAACACTGGAAAGCCCTAAGCTGAAACCCTTAAACCTTTAACCCTAAACCCTTAACCTTTAACCCTAAACCCCACACCCTAAACCCCTAAAACCCTAAACCCTTATAAAACCCATGAGCATCCTTCAAATTCCTTACCAGCGCCGCCTCTTTCACATGTCTACCTCCATCGCCTCTTTGTCATGAAAGCTCTGTATGGGGAGCGAGGTGCGTTGCCCCTAAATACGGGTTTAGGGTTTAAGGTTGAGGTTTTGGTCCAAATAGGTCCAAGTACCCGAACATGAGGACACTAGCAGCAGCGATTCAGGTTATATGGTTCGGTGGGCCTAAAAACCCGTTATTAGGAAAAACCTTGAGCCCTCATGACCCTAAACCCTAAACCCTAAACCCTAAGCCCAAGCTTCGCAGGAGAAACAAAAGTTGTATCCCCGCACCTTGAATCCTTCAAATTTTCAACAGCCCTGACCCCTAAGCATCAAGTGTGAGTAGTATTTTGGTTTAGGGTTTTAGGGTTTTAGGGTATACTGTAGTTTCCCATATAGCAAGATTGTATCCTTTTTTGGGGGGGAAAAGTATCTTACATACGGAAATAACCTTCCAAAGAACCAAGTCAAAGGCGGCGTCACACTTTGGCTCACCTGGAGCCAGCCGCCGGCCGGCGTTTGAGCTATAGTCTAAACTCCTTGTAATATGAGCTGTAGTCTAAACTCCTTAAAGGGGAATTATGTAGGGGATTATATAGGGGACTACTATAGGGGTTATTAAGGGGGATACTAGGAGTTTAGACTATAGCTCTTATAATATAAGGGCTCATACAGGGGAGCATTGCAGGGTCAACTAAGGGCGATAGCAGTTGAGACCCGAAACCCTTAAATCCTAAACCCTAAACCCTCTTACAGGGGCTTACTAAGGGGGATACTAGGGGTTTAGATTCTAGCTCATTGGAGTTATTGGGCCTTTTTTGGCCCTTCCGGAGGCCAAGGCTTGTGGCCTTGGGGTTTGATATAGGGATTCTATAGGGCTTTGTAGCGGTTGAACCCTCAACCCTAAGCCCAAGAGATGTCTAGGGCTTGGTGCAGAGGTCGTTTTTTTTTGGAGGGGTGTTCGAGCTTTTTGGCCATACACTGGGGCTCTAAGTCTATAGATAATAGCTGGGTTTGGGGCTCAAGGTTCAGTCCTCTGTGTTAGAGGAAGTAAAGTGGGAACCCCCAAAACAGGGAACCCCTAGAATCTAGTAGGAATATGGCAGGAATATACCCAGCAGGGTCCTTATATTCCCAGTACATTCCTACTATGTTATTGGGGTTCCTTGCTTGGGGTTCCCAACTTCAGTTCCTTTACATCTTACGGAAGATCTTACTCCAAACCCTGAATATTCTATCACGCAAGGAAAAAAAGGGGCCACTCAAACACAGAATTTGCGTAATGGACACTCTTGAGGGAGTGTAGAGAGGGCCTAGTTAACCGGTCCAGTCCGGGAGCCTCGAAACCCTAAACCTTAAACTTGAGCCCTGAAGCCCCAACCCTGAAAACCTTAAGCTTTACACCCCCAAAGCTAAGCCCCAAACCTTAAAAGCCTGAGACCTACACCTCCTTAAGTCCCTGTAAATTCTCCTTGAAATCCCCTTGAAAAAGGACCCTGGAAGCTGAACCATCGCAACTTGCGAGCCTAAACAGCTACCAAACGATTCCTTGCGGATAAATCCTGTCCTCTAAAAACACCCTAAGGGTCCAAGCACTTGATCATTGGGGTTTTTGTTCCCAAGATTACAGTATTGCCCTGCTTAGCACTAGCGTGCCACCCCCCCCAAAGGCCTTGCAGTTTAGGGCTTTGGATTTAGGATGCCGCTCCCGACACTTTCCCTGAACCCGTGAACCCCGCCTGAACCAGAAAGCGGGTTAGGGTTCCCCATGATGACAGTATGACTAAGCCTTTGGTCGCTGGACTCTAAACCGTCTGTAAGCACTACAGTCTAAGATTCAAAGACTCAGTGGCATGAGTTATGCAAGGACTTGTAAGTAGAAGTATACGGCAGCGTTCCCCATCCACGCCCGTAGTTTTGTCTCGATAAATGTGGGCTTCACCCTAAACCCTAAACCCACTTGCAGTTTTGCCCGCCCACCCACGTTGAGCTTCTGAGCTCCCAATACGATCTCTGCCTGGAGGACTCTGAGGCACGGGAAGTTTACGAATAATAGGGTTCTAACGCCCAAATACCATTAATATTATAGTATTTGGGCCCTAAAACCCTATTATTTAGGTCCTTGGACCCTTAGGGTCTTTGCAGGTGTGGTTTGTGGATGTCGCGTCTTCGGGGCGGGCTCACCCTCCAGCTGCATTTGCCAGGCGGGCCTCCAGCTGAGTAGTATTTTTGGGGGGATACTATGGTAGCCATTATAGAGTAAAATAATATCCTCCCTTTAAGGTAGAATATTTTTATACAAGGAATATAATCTTACTAGCTTCAACCACAAAAAAAAAGCTACTCAGCTGTTGTCAGAAATTTCCGTCCAGAAGCCAGTCAGCCGCAGGGAAGCGTTGGAAACTGCTGGGAAGAGAACTCTGTAGGGTCTAGGGCCTCAGTCAGACCCTTGAGAGGCCGCAGGATCCCAAGATATGAAGTCAGCCCTTGAAGCATCAACCATTGCATCCCCCACAACGCCCATCCTTGAACCCAAAAACTGAACCCCTACACCCTAAATACACCCTAAATCCTGAGCCTAAACCCTAAACCTAACTCCCTAAATTCAATCCTTAGGTTTATAAACCCTAAGCCCTTGTAAGTCCTCAGCCTTTACTGACAAACCCTAATCCCTAAACCCTACACCCTAGGCCGGCAGCAAGACTCCGACGACGTCGCCACGCATGGCTCCGAGGGCCTCCCCGCGGTTAGCACCCAAGCGGAGCATGCAGGTGGGAGGAGGGGGGTTTAGGGGTGCTTTCAAAGGGCACTATAGGGTTCATATGATGCGTGGTTTTTTTATCGGTCATAAGAGATATGTAAAGGATGGACATTGGATTCCTGACGCAGGGTTTTTGATTGGAAAACGATATCACACTCACCAAAAACGATAACGTCAACATAAACACCGAACATCGGAAAACGGT
>CAJNIZ010031114.1:36303-50837 GCA_905231905.1 Symbiodinium pilosum
TCCTGGAGGAGCAGATCAACGACTCTAAGGCCTGGGTTTAGGGTTTTAGGGTTTAGGGTTTTAGGGTTTTAGGGTTTAGGGTTTAGGGTTTAGGGTTTTAGGGTTTTAGGGTTTAGGGTTCACAGGGATAGGTTTGAAATCATTTTTTCCGTGCTTCTTACCTTTAATCCTTGTGTAATCTTTAGTGGAGCCATAAGAGATTGATTTTTCAGGGCCCCCAAACCTACCCTACCCTATAGTAGTGCCCAGCTTAGGGTTTCGGACCTAGACTTGAGGGCTTCGGATTCAGGATTTAGGGTTTGGGGCTTGATAGGGGTTATATTAGGATAATGGAAAAGAAAATGGAAACTACCATTTAGGGCTTAGGATTCAGGGTAAAGAGTTTGTTGTTTGGGACTTGCTTAGGGTTTGGACTTTAGGCCATTTGGGTTTAGAGTTTAGAGTTCAGGATTTAGAGTTTAGGTAGGGTTCAGGGCTCAAGGATTCATAATAACAATGAAAAGTCAAGAAATAAGTGGACCATGCAGTGTAAACCCTAAACCCTAAACCGTGTGGGATTATATGTTGGTTCCTACGGGGTAAATTGATACGACCACGCCCAACCTCATCCCAAATGGTTCCCTAAGGGTCCAAGGACCCAAATCATAGGGTTTTAGGGCCCAAATACCATTAATATTATGGTATTTGGGCGTTAGAACCCTATTATTTGAGTCCTTGGACCCTTAGGGGTTCTTTAGCTTACTACGCCAGTAGTACCCTTTTCCCCCTTTCTAGTGTGAGGACTCCTCACTAAAGTTGAACGTTAGGAGAAAGGTACCCTTTTTCCTGCTAAGGGGTTACTAGGGAACCTAGCTATTTAGACAGCTCCGAAATTACTGCAAGAGAGCCTTGAGTTGGGGAAAGGGCTTAGGGTTTATCAGAGTTTAGGGATGAGGGTGGTTTAGGGTTTAGTGCTCCAGGGTTTGGGATTTAGGGTCCATGATTTGAGGTTCGGGATGTGGGACCAAGTATATAGGATGCAAGGTTTAAGTTTAATGTGTTGCACTTTTTCGGCTTAGGGGTCCCTAGGCCTTAGACCCTAGAATGTGTGACCTTGTAATGATTTAGTGCAGGGTGGGTGGAGGCGCTTAAGGCATAATTGGGTGGCGGGCTTGGGACTACTACCCCCTATACCACCCGCTCCAAGGTTCCCCCTTAAATAACCCGAACTAGGACGAATTCTCCCTAAACAACCTTAATTGAGGCTAATGGGGGAATGTGAAGTAGTAGTGGAACCCATGAGACTGTGACTAGGCCTTTGCCCTTCGTCCTTTGTTTGCGAAGTGACAGAACGGGGACTGCTAAGTCATTCCCAAAGCGTTCATGTCTTTTCAGGGTTTAGGTCAGGTCAAAAGCCTCGTGTACAGGGACACAGGGGGACGAAAGCGTGAGAATATTTGGGTTCAGGATTTATGGTTTAAGCTTTAGGGTTTAGCTACATAGTATATACTTGGGCCCTAAAGTAGTTATACGGGAACCACTTTTGTCCCTAAGTATATACTACATGCACCGACATGGACCCTTTGAGATTGTTAAGGTTGAGGGGTTCAGGTTCACGTATGGCTTAGGCTTTTTAGGGATAAGGTTTCGTGCTTTATACCCCCCTGAAATCAAAGGGCTCAAAAAAGTGCGATGAAGGAAGGTGGGGAAGAGGAAATAAGCCCCAATATAGTAAAGTTTCTACTGGGGCCTAAACCCTAAACCCTAAACCTGGGGGGGGGTTCTTTAACCCATCTACTTTCATCTCACCTTATAGCCCATGAACAAAAACTCATCGTTAGCTCCCAAGTTAAAATGAGCAAGTTTGTTTATCGTTTAACGTCCTAAATTTGGGGAGAAGCTTCCCATTCCCAGAGCGCCCCATATTGCTTGATTAAGGAATACCTTAAATAGTACTAGGAGCCCAAAATACCCCAAATATGATCCAAAGAGCATTCCTTAAGTATGGGGTATTGGGCTCCGTGTGTTCTAGGGACCACAACCTTAGGATAAAGGTTTTTGGGATGTTCTAGGGTCTATGCTAGCAGTAAAGGCTATGGAAAGCACCATACACGGCATAGCTGCACAAGGCCATGAAGCCACGCAAAGTTCATCTGATTGTCCCTCTGAATAATAGGGTTCTAAGGCCCAAATACCGTTGATATTGTAGTATTTGGGCCCTGAGACCCGATTATTTTGGTCCTTGGACCCTTAGCCCTTCGAATCGTCCTTGTTCTCGTCAAGCTTCCGGAATCCAATCAACGCTTCACTGCCAACGAAACCCTTAACCCTAAAACACTGAACCTCAAAACCCTAAAACCCTAGAACCCTAAACCCTAAAATCCTAAACCCTGAACCCCTAAACCCTAAAGCCCTAAAGCCCTACACACCAAACTTCGCAGACCCGGCAGTCCCCGCAGGTGGTTCGCTTCTACACTGACGGAGGGGCAGAAGCCGCTGAAGGCATCCAGTCATAAAAACAAGATCTGGGAGCGAAATGTACCAGGACCCTCCTTGTACCCTTAATTGGGGATATGTGGCCCCTAATAGTGGGTACTTAGGCCCTGATAGAGGGTAGGGGGAGGGTCTAGGTATGGTTTCATTATCTTAGTGGAATTTGTGGGTTTGGGGCTTATGGTTTTAGGTGAATTTATTGATTTAGGGCTTATAGTCCCCTTTAAGTATACCTTAGGTATAGATAGAAATTGGGGTTATATTGGGATAATGGCAAAGAAATGGAAACAACTGTTTAGGGCTTAGGTTCGGGAATTTACGCAGCACATCATGCTATGCATGCTCAGCGGTTTGAGGTTGATATAGGGTTTCGGCATACGGGTTTGGCGCTTAGGCTTTGAAATGGGGGCGGGGCGCTTCTCAAAAAGGAGGGCTCTTACAGGTAGGTGTAGGTTACGAAGGGATTAGTGGGCCAGGGTCTAGGGTTTAGGGTCGGTGGGCTCTATACTAGTAACGTAGTAATGCAGCGCCGGTATCGCTTTACAGGGTTGGCATGTATACCGTAAGTTCCACAGTACAGTTGATGCTAGAAACCCGAAACCTTACAAACTCTAAAGTATCCATCGTATGACTGGTACCTCAAGAATCCGCAAAAGACCAGACCGTAACCCCAGCTGTCCATTGGACAACCTCTAACCTCGGGTCAATCACCACCCAGTCGCAATTTAGAGGTGGGTACCACAAGGGATTATTGTAGGTATATTAACGCCCTATTGACTCCATGTTTTTGGGCTATTACTTTAGGGGGGATGGACCCAACTCCAACCTATTTCAGGTATAGTCTCACTCCGTCAAGAGGGTTATCTCTGCGGAGTATTACAGGGGTTAGAAAGGGGGATACTTGGGGTTTAGACTATAGCTGATTTCAGGCCAGTTTTAGCCCCAATAAGAAATCCGAAGGTCAACCCTGGCGAAAATCTAGATACTTTAGGGTATAGGGTTGCTCATGCAGGGATGCTGCGTTGCGTGATTTACAGGGGGTTACAGTATTGCCAGGATTGTGGTCCCATATTCTTTGTAACATTATGGTATAGGGTGCCTCAAGCAGACCACAGCACGAAATTGTAATTCTTTAGGCTTATGCATTACCTCTTTTGGAAAATGGGAAGTCCCCATCGTACCCTCCATGGAAGCTACAAGGATCTGCCAACTAAAGCTCCTAGCAAGAGAGCTTGGTGTGTACTGTGCAGTACAAGCCTGGTGAACTACCACGATCGATCTCTCATAGTGCTTGCGTATTCTATACCTAAGACAGATCGCATACCCAAAGCCCTATGCTAAAGAAATAGGCCCTATCTTACCATCCCTATAGCCAACCCCTGTTTAGATACTTCCAAAGTCCAAAGTCCATTTCATTGTGCGGCTCCTTTTCCACCTGGCTCTCCACTACCAACATTATCCATTTGCATTTGTATATACGCTCACACCCTCCTGATCGTGTAGTTTTAGTACGCAATATTTTCCACAGCATCAGAGCTCCAGATGCTACAGTACCCCTTCAGCTGTCGCAAGTGCTGGAGCACAGACGCATCATGTCCGTGCATGGGAACAGGGAACTGCCCTGGAGAACATGTCCTCTGCTACCGGCGCGGAATTCCCTACCCAGAGTGTTGCCAGCCACTCAGTTTCCGATGGAGCCCTCTGCTGCGAGACAGCTGCCACGAGGAGACCAGGTTGGCCAGGACCTTGCGAGTACCTTTATCAGTGGCCCATTGGGTGGCATAGGCCTTAAACCCCGAACCCTACACCCTAGACTTTATTCCTAAACCCGACGCGCTACACCCTCAGATGTGTTGCTCTCTCCCTAAGGGTCCAAGGACCCAAATTATGTGGTTTTTGGGCCCAATTACTATAATATTGATGGTATTTGGGCTCTAAAACCCTACTATTTGGGTCCTTGGACCCTTAGAGTCTGGCAGGCTTACCAGATCCTGCGCCTGAGAACTCTTCTGCTGACGCGCCGTCGGCTACAGAAGTCGAAGCTGTGTGAGGTGAACTGTCACGTTTTGGGTTTAGGGTTAAGAGTTTGGGGTTTGGTGTCCTAACCAATGGCCCGTAGTATGGGTCCCTACCTGTTTCCTGGGTTCTACCTATGGCCCCTCAGCTGGGTTAGCCGGGAAAATGGGATATCTTCTAATAGATAGATACCGTAAGGACCCCAGGATTAAGGGCCCATACTAGAGGCCCACTGTTCCGAACCCCAAACCCTAAACCCTAACTTCGAGTGCAATGTTCAGGGTTTCTTAGGGCTTCGAGGCATTGAAAAGCCTAATCCCTAGGATCCTCAGATCCTACAAGTCAAAGGTCTAAATACTAAAAACCCTCATCCCTATTCTTTGGTTTAGGGTTTAGGGTTTAGGATATTTTATAGATCATGCTCTAAAAGCGTTTTGGGACTTGGTACGTGTATGTAGGCCACTGTATAGAACCATATTAGCATTGCACGCCTTCACAAGCCCTTAAAGGGGGTTGTGGGGTGGAGCCGTCTTTGTACCGGTTGAGCGGGTGTCGTAAATGGAACTACTAGTCTGTCCAACATGGAGGAAGATCGAGTAAGATGATAGTTTCCTTCCGATTGCAGCTTGGCGAGAAGAGTATGATCTCACTCAGGGTCTTTGAATAGGGATTCCCAAAGGGATTTCTTCAAAGAAGGACCCTTTGAAAGAAGGCGTTACATATACAGGGCCCTTCACAGGCCTTATGGCATGTTGTCTGCACGTGAGGAGCTTGTGGAGGTAGGTTTCAATTACGTTCCGACTTTAGGCCCAAATTTCCTCAAATATGAGTCCTTAGAGCCTAAGGGTCCCAAATCCTAAGCCCTGAACCCTCAATCCTAAACCCTGAATCCTAAACCCTAGACCCGAAGTTTAGGGATTATGAGCCCTTAGTTCCTTAGAGTAGACGTCCAAACCTTCATAAGTACATTGATTTCTCGACGTGCTTCGCCTTGCGCTGGATGACTTTAATCAATCTCAGCTATAGTCTAAGCTTCTAGTATCCCCCTTAATAGCCCCTATAGTATTCTCCTATATATAACCCCGTTTAAGGAGTGAAGACTATAGCTAATCTGAGGTTGAGTTGAACACGTAACTCCCTCAGCAGACTGCTCGGTTGCTGTTGAGGAAATTCCGCTTAGGGTTTGGGGATGATCCTATTATGTGTGTATATACCAGTTATACTGTTCTTTATAGTGGTGATCTACCCTAAACCTTAAACCCTAGACCCCTAAACCCTCAACCTTCCATAACGGCAACCCAGATTGTCCAAAAGACCAGAAGGCACATGGAGATCGTGAGGCCCTGGGGTGCCCAGCGCTTTTGTGGTGCAGTTCTAGGTGGGGTTTAGGGCTTTCGGTTAAGGGTTTAGGGCTTGGGGTTGTCTGGTTTCGGTGCCAGTGCACTGGAAGCCGAGCGTCCTTGTTGGAGGTAGGTACCCCAAACCCCAAGCCTGAAACTCTAAACCCTAAGCCCTAAACCCTGAAACCCTAAAACCTTCAACCCTTTTAAACCTCCAAAAGCCCTAAAACCCCTAAACCTCCAAAAACCCTAAAACCCTCAAACCATAAATGCCCTTTCTGAGGCTACGGGATGGCGAGGTTCCAGGTTTACATCCCCAGAAAGACATATGAGCCATAATCTAAACTCCTTAAAGGGGGTTATATAGGGGCTTATGTAGGGGAGTACTATAGGGGTTATTAAGGGGGATACTAGGAGTTTAGACTATAGCTCATATGGCCCCCACAAAGGCACTTTAATACAAGGCGTAAACCCCTAATGTTGGGGTCTGATGTAGGGTAATGTAGGTACATCCGGAGAGAGAGAGATATACATATATGTATATATATATATGCCATGATATATATATACACACATATATAGACATACATGTATATGGGGGGGGGTACCTATATGGATAACTACTGTTCGGCTTATGGTTTCAGATTCCGTGTAGACTTCTAGTACAGGATATTTGAAACAGGCTTGAGACAGTTTTCCAACTGTTCAGATGCTGCCCTGAAAATGTGGCAGGGGCCGAGACTTGGTTCTATATGAGCTTTAGGGTTTAGGGTTTAGGGTTATTTACCCTAAGGGTCCAAGTACCTAATAATCATATACTTACTCCGAAACCTGTACTATGAGTACTATTACCCAAACCCCAAGCACCTAATTATTGGGTACATGGACCCTCTGGGATAGTCTACACTCCTGAAAGGGGGTATATAGACGGGAGGGGGATATTCGGAGCTTAGACTCTAGCTCATGGTACTTTTTACTGTATGGACCCAAAGAGGTTATGGTCTCTTTAACTGGATTGTAGAGTTTCGGGCAATACTGGAGCATCAAATGGAAAACACAATACAATATGAAATGAAATTTGGCTTATATAGGGGTGCATAGCAATCAGGGACCCTTAGTTTCAGAACAACCCAGATACATGCACCTTTTTTCTACTATATGCCCGATTCGTCACAGAGTGGGGTGAACCCTGAACCCTGAACCCCTAAACCCTCCGTCCTAATGCCTCCGGAATTTAAAGGCCCTAAGCGGACGTGGATCTTTTCAAATCAATTGGATTTGTTTTGTGATCCGAGTTTCTTATCACGGGGTTATCTTAGTGCCTTGCAGACCCTACGGGAGTTATAATGGGACCAGGGTTACGGGTTGACCGTCTAGGGCTTAAGGTTGAGGGGTTGGGGGTTAGGGCGCAGGGTTTGTAGTGTTTAGGGTACGGTTGTTTTGGAGAATACCCTAACCGTCTACTGCCCTCGCCATTATTGGCATCGCTGGTCACACGTTTCTGTTCCACTCTGGTTGCATTGTTAAATCGGAGCACACCTGCCAGAAGTGATGGCAGTTGCCGGGTCGCTTGAAGATGCTTGAAATATGTCATGAAAGCGTGAAGCAGAGTCATGTGAGAAGGTTTCTCAAGTTCATCCCACTGTAACTTGTAAGTTTGACACCTACAATTCCGCCGTGATCCGCATATTTCCCCGTGAGGCCCGAACGGCCTCCCATGTTCTAAAACCTTCAACCTCTAAACCATACTTGGAGGATCATGCGGACTTAGTAAATCGATTAATCCCTACAAGCCATGTAATAACCCCAAATATCCCCATTAAGGCTCAGGGTCTTGAGTTTTAACACTTGCCTTGGATTCTTGATTCGCATGACTGCCGCGGGCATCCAGAAAAAGCAGCCTTGCGCAAGCCTTTTCGGTGTCCGAATTCAAAGTGATGCTTTCCGAACGAAAGGCTCGCTCTGGGACTTACCTGTGATGTTGCACTCTGTTTAGTATATGGCCCCCCTCCCTCAAATGGTAGTGCTGGTTTATCCCATGAACCTGTAGGGAATTGGGGTTGCATGTAAGGCTTGTTGGCTTCATTGTACGGTTTATGTAGGCTGCAAGTGTTGCTAAAGGAGTCAGCTGTTTCCAAGCGCCTGGGGTTGCCAACAGTTGGGGTACGATTTTGGGGGATGCCGAAATATGTATTATATGAATTTTATGAACCGTGACCGTGACCTAAACTCTGGGGTTATAGAAGGGATATATATATATATGTATATAGGCGACTACTGAAGGGGTCTTTAGGGCGGATTCTAGGAGTCTAGACAAAAGCTAATATGGGGGGTCCACCTATTTGTGGGAACTACCAAGACGCCTTACCATGTTACAGGCTGCATCTTGCAAACTGAGCTGCCTCGCTTCAAATGTTGTTTCAGGCTAACCTTGGGTAATTCCCTCAGCCTTCCCCCCCAAAAAAAGGAAGTACATAACAGCAATGAAATGCCATGCCATATGTTGAAGGATATTTATCATGAAGGGGTTGGGGGAGTTAGAAACAGGATTAGGTGCTTAGAGATTCTGTCCGTTAGCATACAAGTACTGTCCCGTACGAAAGGGCCTTACGCCCGGAATTTCAGACCACTTGGAGGTTCAGGGTCTGCATCACCAACTTCTAGCTGATACTGAAGCCCCCAATGATGACCATATTAGGGGGTCTTAGGGGGCATATAAATGTGACGTAAGTACTGTTATTGTTGGGTTATAGTTACCCTCAATATCCCAAATCCCTGAACCTTCAATCTTCAAGTGCCGGCGAAGGCGCTCTTTGCCGGGTTTGTGCAAAGCGCGCGGCGGAAAACGCTGCGAACCACACAGCCTCAGCCGCAGCTCCAACTCCCTCACCGAGTTTAAGGGTTTAAACCCTAAACCCTATAAACCCTATAAACCCTAAACCCTATAAACCCTATAAACCCTAAACCCTAAACCCTAGCGTTTGGGGTTTAGGGTTTAGGGCTCAGGATGGAGTTGTAAGTATTGGTTTACCCTAAGGGTCCAAGGACCCAAATAATAGGGTCCCTTTAAAGGGGTTTAATAGGGGATATCTAGGGTCTAGGGTTTAAGGGGGGACTATATAGGGATATATGGGGACTGATAAGGGTCCAAGGACCCAAATAATAGGGTTTCAGGACCCAGATACCATAATATGAATGGTATTTGGGACCTAAAGCCCTATCATTTGAGTCCTCTGACCCTTAGGGTAATAAAGCCCGTGGAACATGCAAAACGTAGAGGCCAGAATACTGTCACTAGCAGTGAGGTCCTGCTTGCCCTAACCCCAGAAAAACCAATACAAACCAAAACCCATGTCATTTTGCCGTTGCTTGTTCTGTTCGAGTCTCTATCATGGGTTATTTTTTCAGGGACAGTATCCTTGGATTGGTTGCAGCTTCAAACCCTCCACCGTGATTTTTTAACGCCAAAATCTACACACTGTGCCGGCTTGCCTCACGACAAATGAGGTGTAGAGTTTAGAGCTTAGGGCTCAGGGTTCCGATTGTTGCACATGACTCTTTCAAGCGCTGTTTGCGCCAACAGCAGGTGGATAATGTCGTAAATCGCACCAAACGAGTCGAGAAGACCATTAGTCTACATACTTTGAGGTCCACGTGATTATATCAGCTATGGTCCAAACTCCGAGTATCCCCCTCAATAATCTCTATAATCGTACCTTATATAATCCCCTGCATAACCCACTTTGAGAGGTTTAGAGTATAGCTCATACAAAATGAAAGGTTGGCCTTTTATCGCGATGGCCTTGGAGCAAGAGGGAGACGCTTCCCACATGGGGCTTGTAGCATGTGATACAGAGGCCTATTGAATTACCAATATAGGGTTGAGGGTTTAGGGTTGATGTCTGTTTGAGATACGTTATAGTTATACCGAATCTAGTCCCACCATATTTGAGAATCACATAGGTGCCTATACTACGCTCTAGGGTGTAAACTTCAACTAATGACAAATGACAACCTGTTGAGGCTTGGACTCATATGAGCTATAGTCTACACTCCTTAAGGGGGCTTATATAGAGGATTATATAGGGGAGTATAATGGGGGTCATCAAGGGGGATACTAGGAGTTTAGGCTGTAATAGCTCACATTTTGGTCTCCCTCTCTTGCAGTGGCCTAAACCCTAAACCCAACAACCTTAAACCCTAAACCCTAACCAGCAGCCTGAACCCTCATTAAGGCCTAGACCGACAGCGGAAGCTACAGGAAACAAAAGCTGCTAAAGAATTCTGCCGAAAACTGCAGCCCACCCCAGGCACTAAACTTTAAACCTCTCACCCCATCCACCCCCAATTCTCCTTAAATGTGCCTGTACATCGCTAAAATTCCTCATGTATCAGTATCCTTATTTATCCCCATTATGTGCTGTATACCCTTTTATATCCCCACCTCTTCATCCATGTATGAATACATATATATGTATTCATACATACATACTTTATATATATATATATGTACCCCTATATATCCCTTTAAGGGGTTGAAACCTGCAAGCCCTTTCCATCTCCATCGCAGTTGGAGGTCGGCTTTGACGTGTGCCGTCATACAGATATTAGGAGCCAGCATTTTGACCGGACGCCGAGGAATCTCTGGGGTCTAGGGTTTAGAGTTTTAGGCTTTGGGGTGTCGGGGTCCTAGGATCACTGTGAGCAGGAGTAAGTATAGCACCCTCAGGGTCCAAGTACGCAAGCACACTGGGGCTTTGGAATGGGAGTTAGGACCTGAAGCATTTTGTTTTTTTTGTTGGAGGGGGGGGGACCTTGGACCCTTAGAGGAAGTAGTGTTATGTTGTCTCTCTCTTTCTCTCTCTCTCTCTCTCTCTCTCTCTCTGTAAATTCGTATGTATACATACATAGCTAAGCATGTAGATATTTAGGTAGATGTTTCAGCAGATCTGCATATACATATGTACAAAATTGAATACACACATAATTAGATAGCGGTATATATATATACATATATATATATAGCTATATATATTCGTATTTGATGATGTATGTGCATATGTACCTCATGTATATGTATATACACCAGAGATGATTCCGAAGCCCATATCCAAAGTTGGGTCATTTTGCTGGCAGGCAGAGCTGGTAGAAGAGACGATCAAAGAACAACACCCTTTGCATGACCTCTCGGTCTAGGGTTTAGGCTTTTGGGTTTAGGGTTTGGGGTCACAAGGGCTCAGGGTATGAGGCTAGGGACTGTAGGTCTTGCTTGGACTGCAAAAGTAGTTTCAACAAATCGCGCCAGACCCATTGAAGCTGGAAAGCAAGGCCATCAGTCTGCGTGCGTTGGGGATCCAGGCACTACAGGGGCCTAATTGATTATCAATACTAGGGTTCCATATTCCTTGTAGAATTATTATAGAGTATGCGGTACCTTAAATGGACCTCAACATGATATCGGTAATTATTTAGGCCCCCTGTAGTAGCGTCACGGATTCCATCTTGTCACGTTTGGGGTTGGCGTTTTCTGGTTTAAATTGCAGGATAGACCCTTCTTTCTACCTAAGGGAACATGCTAAGAGTACTCTTTTGGACCATTTTATGAAGTCTGAATGGTTGTTCTACATACTGTGGAGGTCCAGGTGGTCTATGTACTTCAAAACAAGGAGGCCAATGGTAACCCCAAACACATTTCTTTCCCTAAGCCCTAAACCTTAACCCCTAGACTCTAATCCCTGAACCCTAAACCCCTAAACCCTAAACCCCTAAACCCTAATCCCTGAACCCCTCAACCCTAAACCCTAAACCCCTAAGGTACGAACCATTAGAAGACAGGCTTGGCAAGGAGGGTCATGACAGGGCATCGAGTTCATCTGCCGGCTCGAGGATGCCCGAGACGGCCGTGCCGGCCCAGGGCTTAGGGCTTGGGGTTTACGCCTGGGTTAGGGTTTAGGGTTTAGGGTTTAGGGCTTTGGCTCCTGATAGTAGTCCCTATAAACACTAAACCTCTTCAACCCGTAAACTCCAAGCGAGTGGATTGACGCTAACGAATCTCTTAGCCCACCTGTGGCTCATGTCTGCTCACACAGACAAAAGAACCCTAGGGCTCCAGTTACCTAAATAATGGGAACTGGGCATCATATACCCTATAGTCACATAGCCCAGTAACCTACTATTTAGGTAACTGGAGCCCTAGGGGAAGTTGTTGTTGTTTGCTCTTTACGGGTTTGGCGTAGGGTTTGCGCTTTAACGTTTGGGTGTGAGGTTTGGGGCCTGTCAGTCGAGGAGTATTCAGGGCTTGTGGAACAGGACACCAGAACATTGTCAGGTCTGCTTTTGATATGGTTCCAGTCAAGAATGCAGTGCTTAAGGTATTCAGGAACTATAGATTGTCAGCCCGAAACGTTGGGGGGGGGGTCCGTGCTGAGAATAAGAGTGATGCAACTCGCAGATAGTTGGAGCCCTAAACCCTAAGCCCTCAACCCAAAAACCCCAATCCTGAACGTCCTGACAAGCCTTTGCGCCAAGACCTGGATCCTCTCAATTCAAACTTTTGTTTTTCTCAAAATAGCGGTACATGAGAGCCCTACTGCGAATTCGTTATACCATAGGAAATAGTAGGTTCTTAGTCTTAAGTTGCACTATGTAAGCATGTAAGCCTCAAACCCCAGACACTGCAATAGCAGGTGGTCAGAGGCTGTAGCTGTTCCATCTCGTTGACCCTTGGCTCTTCATGAGGTTTAGGTTTTAGTGTTTCTTACTGAGGGTTAGTAGGGAACAAAGGAATATATCATACAGGGGTTATATAGGCATAATACAGGGAATATACTTCTTTATGCCAAACTAATACCAGTAAGGTTTGGGGATTCGACTTTGAAGTTTACTGGAAACTGAAGGTCGTGTTGGCTCCTTAAGTGCACCAGATATCCCGATGAGTGTCAACCCACATACGAAGTCCCCAGAAACAAACCTAGTATGTTGACATTTGTAGTTTTTCTTCAGTGGCCTAAGGTCCCTACACCCTAAACCCTAAACGGCGTAAGCCGGAATTCAGGTGCCCCTCGCACAGGGGCTTGGAACCCCAATCCCACACAAATAACCTAAACCCAGGACCCAAAATAGCTGTCGCCATTTTATTTCCATTTTCCCAATATAGCCCCAATATTACCCCGACGGGTACCTGTATCACCTATATACCAAACCAGGAAACATGCGGTAGAGGCCTGAATGATGTTAACTCAAAGCTACGCCCTTTAGAGTTTAGGGACCAAGACCATGTTGAGGTCTACTTGATGTAACGTGTACCCGTTAAGAATACATGAGCTATAGTCTAAACTCCTAGTACCCCCCTTGAGGTACTTCACAATATAATCCCCGAGATAACCTGCCTTCAAGGAGTTTTGACTTTAGCTCACATATATATAATATCTATAACATATACATATATTTATTTGGCATTTCTCAAGATGACCGTATAGAATCCTTACTCGAGACTCCCCGACCCTCTCCATGCTCAGGGCCACCTTTTTGAGAATTGCGGACCCTAGACCCTAATTCTCCAAGTACCTTTAAACCCTTAACTCTAAGGGTAGAAGTATGGGCCCTTAAACCTTTTTAGGGGCCCTGAAGGGTACGTATAGGCTACATAGTAGGTATATAAGGATTCCAGGATTACGGGCCCATACCAGGGGCCCATGGTTTCAATCTTAGATAAACCCCCAGCCCTATAAGTTAAGCTCTAAACCCCCTAAACCTTAAATCCTGAACTCTAAACACTTCCCCCACGCAGGCTTACAAGAAAGCCAATCGATCTGACCTGTCCTTGCAGATGATCGAGAAGCTCACGTCTCCGCCTCACGCCATCTAGAGTTTAGGGTTTAGGGGTTCAGGGTTTAGGGGTGTAGGGGTTAGACTGTTAAGGAGCTCAGATTAAGCTACCATAGTGTATGGGTACAAGGGGTTTAGGGTTTCTGTTGCCATAATAAAAGCATATCGCAAATCATGGGGCTTCTCATTACGGTAACTTACTTTGCAACTTATTTTCACTCCCGTAACAGCAACCCAGTCTAGGGCTCTTACAGGGTTCGAGGCTCCGGGACGCTTGAGGCTAATTAGGTGCTTACATGGTCGTTTCTCCAGAATACCCCCACGTAGACCTCCCAGATACCAAAAACAGTTGCCTTCGTAGCCAGTATCTGGAATGAAAAGCCCTAAACCCCAAGCCCGGAACCGTCCTACAAAATCTAGAAATCGAATGACATATTATTCATAGGTCGGAGCATGCGCGAGTCATGTCTTTTGCTAAAGCTTAAGTTACAAGCAAACATCGCGCATGCTTTTACAGGTAACAGGTGTTTTTTTGCAGGTTCTCTTATGCGAGGCACTCCTTGCCAAGTTCAGACAACTTGCATGAGGCAAGTCTGCTGAGTTGCCTTCATGAGCATAGATTCTACCAACACCAGTGCCAAAGACATGCAAAGTCCTGGCCCAGCACTATATTGGTTTAGGGATTACGGCTTAGGGTTTAGGGTCTGAATGCGCCAACCGATGCGTATTTGCACGCCGTATCGAACCAGCAAAGCACCTCAATCGCCTGCTTGCGGGTACTACTGCGGGCTATTAGACTTTCAAAGTCCCCATTTGGGACCGTAATAATTATAAAGGTAGATTCAAGGATCTTTAATCAACAGCCAATTATGACCCCCC
>CAJNIZ010031125.1:0-10909 GCA_905231905.1 Symbiodinium pilosum
GGTGCTGGTGGTGTTGGTGGTGGTGGTGCAGCAGCTGCTGCTGGTGCTGCTGGTGGTGCAAGTGGTAGTGGTGGTGGTGGTGGTGGTGCTGCTGCTGCTGCTGCTGTTGCTGCTGCTTCTGCTTCTGCTGGTGGTGTTGGTGGTGGGGGCGGCGGCGGTGGCGGCGGCGGTGGTGATGGTGGGTGACGCTGGCCGCTGGCCACTGGCGGTGGCTTTAGAATTTGGAATTTGTTTGGCGGGCTTAGCTTTCGAGGAGGATCAGAGGCTAGGGAATTCAGCGCAGTGTAGGGTCTTGGGTTGTAAGTTATAAGGGGTTCAGGGTTTAGCGGGTGTAGGGTCTTAGGGTGTTTGCGGTGGTGGTGGAGGTGCTGGTTGTGGTGGCATCAAAGTCATAGTATAGTAGTAGTGCTAGCAGCAGGAGTAGCAGCAGAAGCAGCAGTAGCAGTACCAGTAGCAGCACCACTACCAGCACCAGTACCAGTACCGGTACTAACAGTCATCATAACTGAGGAATTGCTCGGCTAAAGAGCCTATAGCCCTATATTACCCTATATTACCCTATATTATCCCGATATTATCCCCATATTATCCCTATATTATCCCTATATAACCCTAAACCCCTAAACCCTAAACCCCTAAACCCAAAACCCTCCTTATAGTCACCTGAGTCAGGCTCAGGGTGAAGAGCCCGGGAGTCCTGGGGTTGTGAGCCGCCACACTCCTGCGCCGCAGCGCAACCACGACGCCCGGATGAAGGCCTTCTTTAGGTTTTGGGGTTTACGGTTAGGGGATATAATAGGGTGTTAAGGGTTTAGGCTTTATGGTTTTAATAGGGCTTCGCCCCCCCCATGGGAGAATCAAACGGAAAAAAACACGCAACATGAAACGACGACTGGGATTGGCGATTGGGGTTTGTCCAAACTATGGCTTGTTGGGAACCCTGTATATGTGGGATTGTCGTGCAATGGAGACCTCAAAAGGACCAGGACAACTCAGTGTTTAGGGAGGGTAGAGCGACTTGGTAGTTGGATAGGTGCAGTTTTCGCATTTGGGGCTTTTTTATTGCTTTGTAGACTTTCTTTAGCTTAGGGAACTCAACAACTGGGGCAGCACAACAGGGGCAGTATGGCAAGTATGTGGCTCTTGTGTTGGGATTGGGTGCGGACTGGGTAGGGATTATGTGGAGGTTCAGATGGGTAGGGAGTGCAGATGGTGAAGGTCTTTTTGGCACTCCTTGCGCGATGATGTGAGCTGTAGTCTAAACCCCTGAAAGGTGGTTATACAGAGGATTATATACGGGAGTCTTATGGCGTTTATGAGGGGATACTAGGAGTTTAGACTGTAGCTCATGTTGCATGGCACAGGGACTTGATAGGGGTGAGATACGGGTAGGGACTGTTAAAGGTTGCGCTCAAGGCAGCATTTCCAAGCAGCCTAAACCCCTTTGATACCCCGTGGCAGTTGTAAATATGTATATACATATATACATACCCAAGTCAAATACACGAGGTAGAGTGTTTTGTAGGATCAATGCCTTCCCCTCTTGCGTGGATTGTCGTGGGCTTTCAGAGCTGCGTAGCTTGATGGTTGTGGTATCTCAAAATGAAGGGTGCCTGTCTGAAACATGCATCGGGGGTAGAAAGGGGATACAGAAAGATTCGAATTGCAACTTCAGGAATAAGCACGTTACTTTGAACTGTGCATCTCCTTTGCAGGGTGGCATGAAAAAGATGCGGGCCACTTTTCCCAGAAGGTCAACTGACTGAAGGATGAGTGTAGGTTTAACATGAGCCCTGTATCAGAGATTGCAAGTTTCCTCTCCCTCACCATTTTGTTTGCAGGAGTGTGGCCGCAAGGACGAGCGGTATGCGAAATTCAACGTAGGTGCTCAAACAAAGATAGGAGCACAGGCCCAAAGGGTGGGCTTCGGAAACCAAAAAGATCCAAAATCTTTTACGCGGCTTAAAATCGAGTTTGGAGCATCAAATGAAACTCAAGATTAGAATTGTGGTGTCCCAGACGTGCTTTTGAGGCATGAAATTGCAGACGGGGTTTTATCAAATGAAAAAATTCGGAAGCTCAAAGTTCTTGGGTAAGCCCAAGACTGGTGCAACCAGCATTTAAATAAAGACAAGAGGCCTGCCTCTACAGTGTGAAATCATCCAAAATAGCAAAAAAATCATTTCAAAGGCTTTGCGGACCAGGGCAGACCTCCTCATAGGGGAAGTTGGTTGGGGCGCCGAGTGGCCAGAACACCCTCATGCCTGCAACCTTGAACCAAACCTCTGCATGTTAAGAGAGCTCTGCGAAAAAAAAATCCTTAAACCCCGAACTCTAAATCGGGGTTTAGGGTTTAGGGTTTCAACCCCAAAGAGTAGTTACCATTTTCTTTTCCATTGCTGCTGTATAATCCCTACATCCCACGAGGGGTCTCTGGTAGCAAATCAACCTTCTGGCAGGCCTACACCCTATAAACCCTACACCCTAAATTCCCACGGAAAGGGCATAGCTCTGCCTCCAGCCAGCCAACTTTCCACAATGTACGCTGATATTCCTGTCCAGATCCACCCTAAACTCTAAACCCTAAACCCTAAGGATGGCTGCAGCCTGGCCTTTACTTTGGACAAAGGCCCAAAGTGGCATGGCCCTTTGGGGGAGTTCTTGGCGGCCCTTTGGGGGGTTCCCTGGTGGAGGGCTGTGGAAATTCTGAAGTTGCAGGCCCGTGATTCTGGATGTTGTGGCCGGCGGCTGAAGGCCCCTGGCCTAAACCTGAAGGGGAAGAAATTTGGGTGGTAGCCTGTGATGTCTCACGGCGGGTGGGGATTTTACGGATTCGATATCCGCGAGTTTCGCTGGGCGCAGGATGTGCCGCCACCCACAAATCCATGGAAGTGGGGTGGCGCCATCATTGGCGCATGGATATTCAGCCCTGCGCAGGTAGACGCCCTAAAACTTTAACCCTACACCCTGGCAAGCCTACCTTCTGGCAGCAGGCCTTTTTGCGGTCCTCCCGGCAGTTTTCTCGGACGGTTTTGGCAGAAGCAACCAGCCTAAGCCTTCGGGCCGAATGCCCGAAATGCGAGGCTGGGGTTTAGTGTTTAGGGGTTTAGGGTTTAGGGGTTTAGGGTTTAGTGTTTAGGGGTTTAGGGTTTAGGGTTTAGAGGTCAGGGTACTTATTGGGGGTTGGTAGGGAATAATGGACTATGTTACAGGGTTTTGTGTTCAGGGTTTTGGGCTGGGTTAGGAGGAAATGAGGGAAAATTATAGGGATTATATGGGGATAATGTCCCCTTATCAACCTGTAATTTTTAGGCTTGAGGATTCAGGCTAGGGGTCTAGGGGACAGGGTTTAGTGTTTTCAGGCGCAAAGTTTTAGGGTTTGGGGGGCAAAACCTTAACCTTAAACCCTCAGCTTCTTCTCGTTCTTCTGCTTTTGGATTGTCGTGTGTTGCTGGCATTGCCACTGTTCTGGTTTCCCCGACGTGCTCACGCTGTTACTGGTTCTAGCTTTAATTTAGATCGTGTGTCTGCAGTGTCCCGCTGTTCTTCTTGGTGCAATCGGAAGCTTGGAGAGGGGGGCTTGAGGTTCCGTCTTTAAGGTCCTGGGTTTGGGTTCAATGTTGGTTGCACCTCACGGCATGAAAACTACGAACGAATAACACGCGAATGAAGACTCCAACCAGTTACCTTACTAACCAGGTACTGGGTGATGTAGATTACCCGGAAAAAGTGGCAAACGCTAGTACTGAAATCTGAGAAGATCTCCTATTGCTAAAACATGTGAGCATTCAACCCTGAAATCGTCAAAGTTCCTAACTGCTTGGGTGCTAGGAGTCTCGGGCATTGGGCATCCCGCCAAAGCGTGGCTGCGATCATCATGCCCGGGCCGGGGCAAAGGCGTGCGTGGGAGGGGTGGTGGAGAGATTTTTTTTTGGCATGCATCCGTGGCGAGCACAGAAATGATGGTGTAGGTGTAGGTTCATGCATGTGCGCATATTTCTGCGGGGCCCATAGTCGGGGTTACGCAGGCGTTCCAGATGGATTCTGCAGGGATTCAGAAGGCTTTTGTTGGTGCGAGTAGTTTGCAAGGGTGTGGATGGATTAGACAGATTGAGTCGAGCAGGATATTTGGCATCAGGCTTCTTTGTTTACTGGCTGGCAGTCAGCAAGGGTTTTTAGTGGCCCCACCCTACAGCTTCTGGGTTAAGGTTTAGGGCTTCTCCCCGACAATCCTAGAATAGGGCTGAGCAGCGAAGGGATTAAGCCGTGAAGGGGCAAGTTTGCATATTATGATATAGTTGTTTCCATTTTCTTTTCCATTATCCCTATATAATCTATGTGGCCCCCTATATCCCCCTATAGCCCTGTATAACCCCTATCTGGTTAGGCAGCCCCTTTTGCTGCGACACTGCCAGCAATTCGTTCTTGGTTGCCAATGTTGTGAAGGAGGGACGGAGACGCTAGTAAAGAGAGGAAGGGGTAACGCCTGAACCCTTGGAGGAGTTGAGCCCTCCAGTGACGAATGGCCAGCAGCTCAATACGAATGGCGTGCTCGACGTCCGCGCCATGATCAGCTCTCGAGGCTCCTGGGGACCTTTTCCAGGGTTTAGGGTTTCGGGTTTAAGGGTTTAGGGTTTAAGGGTTTAAGGGTTTAAGGGTTTAGGGTTTAAGGGTTTAGGGTTTAGGGTTTAGGGTTGATGAAGGAAGAAACTTTCTTGCCACAATCTGAAGGGGCTGCTACCATAGGTGGGTTCTAGCACAGCATCTCGAATTTTTAGAACATTCATGGCCAAATTCTCCTTTGCTTTGTGTAGAATCGCGTCTTAGGTTTCTGTTTTTGTGCACGTGCAGGCCTTAACCCTTCCACGGGGCTAAAACTTAGGAAAACCATATTTCATTCCTTCAGCGGGGAATTTCAAGGAAGGGGCCTAGTACATTTGAGTTTCAACAGGAACAGATTCAGATTCACATGCAAAGCGCCACTTGCTGTAATAAATGTCCTTCTGACTAATATCCTATCAAGATATGTGTTCTAGCTTTTCTCTGTGCCTTCGTAGCGGGATGGAGGCTCCGAAAGGTACGCATTGGTCTTCTTTGTTGGGTTCTCAAAATGGCAACCCTAAAAACTGCCTCTTGGGCTTGCTTTATTCTTAGGGTTTAGGGTTGAGCGTAGGTTATGCACATGCTGGAGCAAGGAGAGGTGCTACTTAAGCTGGGGAGATTTCAGGATTGTTTTGGCAGATCGTTTTGAATGAGTTCCCAGTACTGTCAGGGTAGCAAGGGCTCATATTCTGAGAAACAGCCAAGTCAGGGACTAGGATCCATAGTCTATAGGAGTGAGGAAAAAAGGAGACTCAAATGGAACACATGCAAAATGACATGGACGTTGGATTATATAGTCGGTTGTAGGTTTTGGGGTTTAAGGTTGAAAGATATGTTGTCAAGGCTTTAGCTTCCCAGCAATTTCCTCATGCCCAGGCACGGCCGACTCCACTGTATTCAAAGGCCTCTTGGGACGCATGATGGGTAGTTCCTGAAATTAGGGTCCGACTTTGGTACCATATCAGGTGCCATAACATAATCTAGAACCCGAAAGGGGCCCATAATTTTGAGAAGAACCCTTCTGTCTAGGTTTGGTGTAAGAGGATGCGATGTGCAGCATTTGTGAGACCAGCTGCTCTGTAAATTTTGTGGGTGCGTTCAATGGGTTATATAGGGCTTATATTGGATATATATGGGGATATATAGGGTTTAGGGTTTAGGATCCCAGGCATCGTTCTGCTCAATGTAAGCCAATCAGTTGAAAGTGCTTCGCGAAATCCATCTTTTGCGCAATGCACGGAAGATGAACTTTCAAAAGGAGGATGGGGTTCAGCATCACGGGAGGAGATGCGTCTTTACCTCATCTTGAAAATCAACCGCTCTAATATAAACCCGATTATCCCTATATCACCTCCTATATAATCCCTACAATCCTGTAGTTTCCATTTTCTTTTCCATTGTCCCTACATGAACCCCTATATGAACCCCTATATAACCCTTATATAACCCTATACCCTAAATAACCCTAAATAACCCTATATAATCCCTATAATCCCTCTAGTTTCCATTTTCTTTTCCATTATCCCTACATAACCCCAATATATACCCTAATATTACCCCCAAACCCTAAACCCTAAACCCTAAACCCTGTAGTTTCCATTTTCTTTTCCATCATCCCTATATAGGGGGCTACACAGGACTTTGAAGGTGGACCCTGTTAGATGGCTTATGGAAAGTTGCGGTACTGTCCTTAGGAGTTAATAGCAATAGAATCGTAATAGTATATCCCTAAGGAAATATTCAAAATAATGTTTCTATTATAATGTTTCTATTATAGGTCTACGGAGGCTACAGGTCGAAGGTATGTTGTCGGCTTGAGCGAGACAGGTCCAAAAAGGGCTGTGATGTATCTGCTGCAGGCGCCGTTTGGTGGGAGAAGCTGTTCATAGAGGAGGCTGGGCAAACCCCAAACCCCTAAGAGAGAGTCCCCCCCTGTATCCCAAAGATATGTCAGGTTATATTAAGTCCTGCATGACCTTGCTCCACCAGAAAGGCACAATTTCCAAGCTATAAGGTTCTTAAGGTCATTTAGTTCTGCAAGATTTTTAGTCCAAACGGTAGCATCCGATTTAGGGATCAGAAGGGATCCATAGGTAAAACAGAAATAGGAGCTTCCATGGCAAAACTAGCATAGCCTTGGTGTTGGATATTCACCAAGAGGTGGCGCGCTTTTTTTTTCCAAGCGCGCATGTTGATAAGAGTCTGCAGCACATTCCCCGGTATAGGATTGCAGCGAGCTAGCTATTCAGGGCATGCTATTAATTACAATCCTCATTATTACCACAGAAATATCGTCACCATCATGATTATTACTGTTGCAGATTTTTCCATTCCTCCTACTTTTTTAAAAGCATGTTCCTGCTAGCTTTGGTGGGTGAAGTGCTGGCACGATTTATGTCGTTAAGGGTGCCTGAGCCCCATAAAGTTATGAGGGCCCAGCAAGCAAACATTAGCAACGCTATGGTACATCCTCGGGATGAGGACCAGTGCTGGCATAGGGCCGAGGAGGTTTCTGTTTACAGTTCGAGACAGGACTAGACTCGTCGCAAGGGCAGTGGGAGACACTGCTCCTTGGTTTAGGCTTTAGGGTTTAGGGTGTAGGCTTTACCCAATGGCCAGGAGTACGACGAAAAAGAGCAACACCACACGCACCACGAGAACCACAGCCTTTGGATTCGGCTGAGGCAAGAGGTTCCCAAACCTGCACCCTCTCTCAAGCTAGCGTGGAATCCCATGTGGGCCCCCCTTGAGGAGGACAGCATTCTACATAGGGTGGCTTTTGGGGTTCAATGCTTGTTTGGCTTGATCTCAGTGCAGCACTGCCGTCTCGGACTCTCCTTTTCTTCCTGCCCAGATTGCTGCAATTGCAGACAGATATTCATGATTCTCTTATTATTCCCAGACCCCTGGGAGGATCTAAAAAATAGATCCCCTATATAGACCCATTGTAACCCCTATATGTTCCTTATTTCATCTACCATATGGTTCTGGAGGATCTAATTTTTAGATCCCTGTCATTCTAACTTGTAGTACGAATATCACGTACCCTTCTTTTTGCCAGCATTGTCATGGTCATTCTTCGTAGTATGGCTCAGATGGACCCCCCCACCCATCAATAGTGACTATAGGGGAAATCAAGGATTAAATTAGGGTCGTCTTATATTCCTACTATGCCACTATTACAGGGTGGGGGGTTCTCCTAAAGTATATTCTTATTGCTGAAGCTTGAAGGGTTCAGGGGAAGGGTGTATCCGTGCAGCTGCCCCTGAGATACTGGTGCTTTTGCATAGCCTCCAAGAAGATCTTCGACTACGTGATGGGCCTCTTCGTGCAAGATTCAGGGTTTAGCGTTTGGGGGTTTGAGTTGTGTTTGGGAAAAGATTTGTCCAAATGACTGCTGGGGAAAGTCATGGCTCTTGACGAGCAGGTAAAGACCCTACCCACTAGATTTCGAAACCTTAGGCCCAACGCCCCACACACCCCCAAGTATCCTCCACATATCTCCTGCAGCCCCTTACAGTAGAACCTTCTATCACCCTAAACCTTACCGTAAACCCAAAAACCACCAGAACCCTAAGCATCTAAGGCTTGATCATATTGATGAACGCCGTATCTGTCGGATTGGAGGTGCAGTCCTCGCTTCCTGGCGGCAATAATGTACTAGGGGTCAGTAGGGAATAAGGGAATACATTAGTAATAGTAATAGTAATAATAGCAGTAATAGTAATAGTAATAATCATAGTAATAGTAATAGTAATAGTAATAGTAATAGTAATACTGAATAGGGCTCAGGGTTTAGGGTTGCTGTCTGAGTGGCTTTTGCACGCTTTAGGGTCACTATAGTTCCACCATAGAGTCTGATGACAACATCTCTTTTTCTTTTTTTTTCTCATTTTTTATTTGGTAGTATCTTAAGAAAGCAACCGAATCTTACGTGGTTCAATCACCAAACCAACATTCACCAATATACAGATTTACCAAAATAAGCGCACCTCTGCTACAGGGAGATAGTATTCATTGGGATTACCAATCCTTATGGGGGTGTCATCACTAAGGGTTAAAGAGGGAACATTTTCAGAAAATCCGTCCTTGCGACTGTTGCCTACGTCATAACTTGTATTGGTAACCTGGAGACTCTCGGCTATGATCACGTTCCAAGATTGTCCACAAGTTTTCTAGACATTAATGTTTCTTGAAATTGAGGATTTTAGCGCAAGGAGTGTTGCATGGACTATAGGCTTTGGCTCCCTTTGGGGATGTATCTGGAATGTTTATGGTCACCAATGAAGTAAAAGCGGGTTCTCACACTTCGAGTTTTTTTTATTTGGATACTCTGTATAGATCATGGCCCGAGGTATGTTAGGAAGGAAAAGACGTGATCACATTGCCACAGACCCCAATGCCACTTTTCTCCCGCCTCTGATACTAGCAAACTGCGACTTCTCAAAAATTGTATGTTGCGACTTCTTTTAGCTGTCTTTCTACCAAAATGTGGGCCCTATTATTCGCTGCCCCCTCTTTGACCACGGAATTTTTCGGCAATGCATATATGCAAATACGTACTCAAAATAATCTCTCAATCGTTTTGAAGAGGGACGCAGGCAGCTTTCCTCAGCCACCACCTATGTTGAAGATCTGTTTGTGCCGGGACATGCCTTTTCAGTAGCATGTTCCTGTACGTGAAGATGGTGTTCATTTTCTTACATCAGAACATACCGTTGCGACTTACTGGATGGTTGCCATTCCTGCACAATCTGAAGGCCATAGGGCCCCAAGGAGACTCGTCCCAGGGTAGTTTTGTCAAACTTGTGAAATTGTGTGTTGTCATTACAGAAAACAGAGCGTTGTATTCTAGGATATAATACGGGGATATCCTGGCAACGGTAAATCCTATAAACCCTAAAGCCACTGGCCCCATAGCTCGGAAGGTTGACAAGCGAGGAGGACATCGGCTGGATGTACTGGCCACTCCACGCGGTTTAGAGTTCAGGGGTGTAGGGTTGTGATGATGCCGTTTTTATCTTCTCAAAGGAATTCTCATTGAACAGTACTGAGGAACTTCTAGGATCTAGAATCTTTCATCATAATTGCTTGTAGCACCAGGGACGTACTTCTAGTGGGGGGTAACTTCCACGTTCCTCATTGCGAGTGCTGGCGCCAGCCAGCACCACGTCTGGCAGCGATGTCCAGTCTTACGAACAACTGACGCCAAACATGCCTCTGAATTTCCTTACAGTCCCCATATGAGCTATGGTCTAAATTCACTAAAGGGGGCTTATACAGGGGATTGCATGGGGAGTATTATAGGGGAACAAACCCTGATTTGGAAACTAAAGCCACCGATTCGGAAACTACAGAATCCCCAATTCGGAAACGAAAATCCACCCGATTCGGAAACTAAAACCTCCCCGATCAGGGTTTTTAGTTGCCGAATCAGGGTTTTTAGTTTCCGAATCAGGGCGTGACCTATTATAGGGGATAGGTCAGGGATATTAAGGGGATACTAGGAGTTTAGACTACAGCTCACATATCTCTTGAGTTCCGAAGCGCATCCGTTTTTTCTTTTTGAAGAAGTCCCCTTTACTCTGTGTAATCAAAAAGGAGCCAGGACGCAAGACCCCCCTCAGACGCGGGGCCTCTAAGGAGTAGCATCAGGAGGCCACCCGAAACTGGGTTGCTGTTAAGAAACTTACAAACTAAATTATCCTTCATTTTCGTGACTCCAATTAAGTTCCTTAACAGCAACTTATGAAAGGAATGTGCTCTTTTCAGCCCCAGGAGGGGTCCATACGTGGAGGTTCATCGGACGTTGTCGCTGATCACACTTCGGGTTTTGCAGACTTTCCTTGATAGAGCCCTTGATAGGGAACCTCAGAGTCCCTCTGCAATCCCTTTAAAAAGATAAGTGACTGAGTAGATAAGTAATGGAATACATAAATAGATATAGATATAAATATCAATATAGGTGTATATGTATGCATGTATGTACACCTAAATCTGGGGGTAGGCCTGTGCGTCAGGATCCCTAGTTTAGCCCCTGCAATGTAAGGACTTAAGTACTGCTAAGTTATCACGACTATTGCTATCATTCACATCATTTAGAATAGTTCTGTTGTTATTCGTTTTTCTTGCTGGTATTTTTCTTCTTCCTCTTCTGCTTCTTGTTCTTACTACTACTGCTGCTGCTACTACTACTACTACTACTACTAGTAGGCATACTTTTTGGTATTGGACGACTCTCTTTCGTGTGCTTCTTTGTCTGAGTATGACAACACTTTCACGGCTATTTACAGCATTTCCTTTTTAC